>JZLH01S0008071.1:56494-84914 GCA_001188425.1 Eucidaris tribuloides
GTATTTGGAGGAAGATGTGAATCTTTATGGGAGTAATACTGATATATTCACCAGAACTTTCTATTTGTTTGACTTACTTTGCATTAAACATAGAGCACTGGCTTCTTTTCATTTTTCATAGTACTCTCCTTAGTGCGAGGCACACAAAAATGCATACGAAGTAGTACAGGCTTTCCCAGATTTGTTTGCAGCACTTGAAATGGCACAGAATTATATTTAGCACAATCTCACTAATTAGCAAAAACAACATATCGATGATAGCTGAACAATGGCTATCAATTAAAGTGGTCTTACAGCAGTATATTTTTATTAAATGAGCAAGAAATTATCAAAATCAGTTTGGTTCTACTACATTTTTTTTCTTTAGACACTTTACTGGTAACAATATACATATCAAATTGGATGAAGCCTTGACAGGTGAGCACTATTAAAATCAGATACGTGGCCACATTCACATTTACCGGGCACGCTACACATATTCATGCCAAAAACTTGGAAGGCAAAAAATAATATGCAGAAGCAATATCTTGGAATTAAGGGATCACCATTGTTCAATTAGCTATCTTGCCAGCAGCGAGATAGAAATGAGTGGACTATCGTAAATCAACACACACCATAACCGGCAGCGGCTCTCACGTAAGCTTTTCTTTCAGGGGGCGGTCAAATTGACACCGTCATGATGGACGTCTACCATCTGGTTTGTGGTGCCTTACTCTTGTAGTAAAAATCGTGTTTTGTGGATAAATTTATTGGCACGGCACCAGGGCCACCATTATAGGACGTGGGCTCTGCTTGTGTGACACTTACGAACTCTGTGTGTAAAACGAAGGAGTGATTGTATTGTATAATTCACTGATCTGCACACAGATAAAACTAGTTTGAATAGTATTTATTCCACGAACACATTAAAAGATGCTCATGTTACTTTTATCAGCATATGTGGATTAGTTCCCCAATACATATGGATACTCCAATTCTGCGCATGTGTTTCTGATATTTGTGGATTCCTCCAGTGAGGTATATTATTCCCAGTGAGTATTTAACTCTTAAGTTTTTTCTTGTGCATAGCTGCATAATCACTTGCTTGGTTACTTTCACATGCCTACACAAACACTGATACAAGTCAAATGGGTAGACAGGCACCCCACTGTTCCATGGGATTAGCACGATTGAAGAGAGAAAAAAAATATCCTTTACAAAAATAGTGCCATGAGACATCAGAGTCAAAGCCTTTTTTCACAATAAAGGAGGTACTCTTCTATATTGACACGAGTTATTACAATTTATAACTTGATGGGCAATCACTTCCACTTCAAGTGTCATAAAATTATTGTATTTTACGCCAATATATTCGGGCGAACATATTATTTTCGCAACTTTGGTCAAGACGGGATAATTCGCAAGTATATTTGTCTGCATTTTATTGCAATTTGCATTCACTTTGTACAGATGTATCAATGAAAGTGAAAGATGTTCCATTCAGTAAGTCACGGAACATTTGCGAAAATAAAACACCACAAAATATTAGCGTTAAGCAGTTAATATAGCACATGTACAGTTACTTGTTACTCCAGTAAAGAGATTAAAGAAGGTAGTTAATTAGGAATAGCGTCGGGGGTCGCGCAGTGCCCATAGTAATTCCAAATACTTGTAAAAAACTAGATATAATTGACAGCACAAATAACTTAGTGGCATATATATATGTAGAATATGAAATTGATATCACATGCATGGTGGAGGTGTTTCTCACATGCGCTGTAACTGTAGTCACATGTTGGTACTCGGACAAGTAGCCTGTGGACCCCGAACTCCTTCAATTCTGCTATAGATATATTATCGGATATGAGACGTAGGGGACATGACAGAATTGAAGAAAAACTCTAAATACTTAAGTGCAGTAGTGCCGACGCTGATGAGGAGAAATGGAAAAATGCCATTAGAACAAACTGGTGAAAGATAAACCAATGTACACCAGCGGGAGTGGGATCTCCTGGCTGGAAGGATTTCATCTAGAGGTTGTTTACTTAAACCCTGGGGCGAGGGTTGTACAGAAGCCCAGTACATTGCACACTCAGGGCGAGTTTTTGCAACAAGCCCAGAATAATAATGACAAAAAATTTGTCGGAGGGCGGCCGCGACGGGCATGGCTTCCACACTGGATAAATTGAAAATTTTATTGCTTAATGCAATTTTCCCAAAACATTTACAGATTTTAGCTTTAGTATCTAAGCTAAGAAAATATATGTTTGTGAGAAAATTTTATTTTTTAAAATGGGTTTGTATTCCCTTCAAATAACCACGTGCAAAATCGCGTGTCTTCTCAATGAACAAACAGTGTCTGTTTATAGCATATCAGAGCCAAGGGGTTAAGGATGAATTCAAGCATGAAACCCCCCCCCCCCCCCCCCCCCCCCCCCCCCCCCCCCCCCCCCCCCCCCTCCCTGGCCAGCAGGTTCTAATTTATATCGGGCACATAGATTTAATCGCCATAGAAGGCTGCAAACTACAAATTTTTCTGTTTAAAGGGCACACTGATGTACATTATTTAAAATGAGCTCACTTTTGACTACAAAAAATTTTCACAGTTAAAATCCCTGGCATGTTTATTGAATCGTAGAATAGTTTTTTACCCCAAGTGAGCGGGACTTTTTTTACCACCCAAGCATGTCATTTACCCTTTTAAGCTGTCAGGTCTGTTATTTCTGTCCACAACCTATCACAAAGGCTTACATTTATACCGACATGCTCGAACCTGAACCTTTATAATATTCCTTGGGTTTGAATATCGTGATAATGCCTTAAAACCCAACAGTAATTAATTGCTTGTACAAACATGATTGTTGTGGAGTATAATGCCGACATCAAATGATGGCAACTGTGATACTTTGTTCACATGCCTATTGCATGCTGAGACTAGAATGAATGATAAAAAAAAATAGAAATAGACTAACATGCTGATCACAAAGAAATGTATCATTCAACCCGTATGCATCGAATAAAAGGATACATTGGCCTTTAAAACGGTCAATACATGATCCGCATCAGCTACGCTGCTCCTTGTCCATTAGGAGGACATCTAGTTTCTCTTAAGTTTGGCATTACTCTGACAAAGTCTCCATTCAGATTTTGATGGGACTGGCAAAACTGTGTCTGCAGTCTGAAAATCAAAGAAATTTCTTGGTCCATCAAAATGAAGAGGACTTAAAGGTAGTGTAATAGTAACATCACAAAAAAAATAATAGGCTCAAATCAATGGACTAAGCGCCAATGAAATAAAAGTTAAAAATCAATGACCTATCATTCATATATGAGTATGGCAGGATTAGGCAGAAAAGTAGTCACAAAAGCTTGACCATTCTCTAATTTATGCAAATATCCAATTCCTAAATGACTTTTTTTTTTTCAATTTCTGAACAATTTTTATCTGCCATCTTTGTTTGATAGGCTTGTATGGGGCTTCTACACCTTGTTTGCAAAATGTAATTCAATAATTATTCTAAGGTTCATTTGATTTTTTTTTCTATTAAATTAGAAATGATTAATTTGAATCATTTCATTTCTCTTATTATAACACCTAAATTACAGTTACAGATACTTAATTTAAATTAATTTTTAGTTGATTTAAACACTTGGGTCAGATGAGTAAAGGAATTATTTGTTGGTGTTTATTTTCAAATTTTTTGCATGAGCACAAATAATTATCTCTTTTTAAACAGTGTTTGGGATCTGACAAGAGCCGTTTGCTTGGAGGATATTCACTGGACTAAGATAGCCAGATGGTTTTTACCTCATGGCATGACTGCAGGAGTGTGATTTTCGTCTATAGTGCGGTTGAGCATCATCCACAGGCACCTGGCGATCCAGGAAGGTTTGATGATGATTAATGGATAATCAATTTCTGTAAGCTGTGTGGCCATATACACTGGATCCACCCTTTCATCTGACCCAGACAAGCTCTATGGGCGTTTCGAGCTAGCGTGGGAATCTTTGGTGTTCCTCTTTACAATGATGCGGTGCTGTGCACCATTTCATTTCACTAGCGCGAGGCAAGAAATGTGCTTTGAGTCGTTTATCTTTCTGGAAGTGATGACGATGGGGAACTTGATTAAGCTGCAGTTGAGGACTTCATCAGAAAGACACAGCGTTGTAAACAGTTCAAGTTGATGTCAACCACTCACGTCTCCTATGGCTTCCCACCATTTTGACATACTATGGCTTGCAATACACCTACCTAACTATCCTTTGCTGTTGTACATATTAATTCTACAAAGCGTCTCACAAACCCTAATCCTGATAAACAAACATGAATCAAAATCCACAACATCTTTTTGGGGTCATTTTTTTTACTGATTTTGAAATAATTTGCATTAATGAGCATAAATCAATGAATTTTCAGAATCAAGTGTAAAGTGTTACTTTCATAAAATACAAGTTTAAAAACTGAATTGCAGCTGGATGTGTGTATGGCAATAAAATGAATGCAAAACAACCCCCATCACCAATATGTGTTTTGACGAAACTTTCAAGTCATATAAAAATATCCAATGTGATTTTGTTTAAATAGCAACTCTGCTAGACTCTGCTCGCTGCACACCACAAGACTCTCCAATGAAGATTTCTGTACTGCCAATTAAAGCAACTGAAACTAGTTCCTGCTGAAATTATTACAGATTCATCTCAGCCCTCTAATTTTGGAACTACAAGAGGAAGAAACTTGAGGTCATATGTCATTAATGTCTGAGTATATTTTGATAGGGAGGGAGATTCGTTTTGACATCACAAATTAAAGAAGTTACCATCTAGACAGTGAAACATAGAAAAAAAACTGCAAAATTCATATCTTCTTGAATGGCTTACCCAATTGCTCACACTTGCAAATTTTAATGGTGAAATTCAAAATATGGCTGCACTTCACCAATGAACCCCATGTCTTAGAGTTTCTGGGGAAAATTTCTTTCTTTTTAGTTCTGTGCAGCTGCTTCATGGATTTACTGCGCACAAACTAAAAAGGACAATTTTCCATGACATACTCATGTAACTCAAAGATAAAATTAAACCTAATTAAAGACTTCATACTTCAAAGACATTCACTACCCATCTCTCT
Source organism: Eucidaris tribuloides (assembly GCA_001188425.1). Lineage (NCBI taxonomy): Eukaryota > Metazoa > Echinodermata > Echinoidea > Cidaroida > Cidaridae > Eucidaris > Eucidaris tribuloides. The sequence continues at coordinate 61,599 of JZLH01S0008071.1, forward strand.
CAGCATAAATAAGAGAGCTTTTTTCTTTACAATCTCTCTTCCAGACTGGCTTGTGAGTTACTGAAGACTGGACCATGTTCCATTTTATCACCTAAACTTTCTGATGTTGTGGTGTTTGTAAAGCTGCTGTATCCTCTGTCGTGCACTCATATCTTCAGTTTGAGGCAGTATTGGACATGATTCACATTTTCTATGCACCATTTGGCCTTGTTGTAACAATGTTTTTACAGCTTTTGTGTTCTTGGTGGATAAGTTGACTGCTTTTCATTGTCACTTTTGTTGTTGATGTTTTATCTCTGACAGCTTTCATTTGTGTGACAAGCAGGGTTTTCCTTCACGTGAGGTTTGGGCTTAGAAAGACTCATGTATCTTGCTTTGAGTTGCAGCAAACGCGCAGGAGGCTTTGATGTATGTTTCCCTTATCTTCTGCAGCATGATGTTCTAAACTGATTGCTTTCCTTGACAAAGTTTTTTGAGACTTTATTGAATCTGCCGATAAAGAGGTTTGCCTGTGTTCTGATGGTCGACTGAGGGGTCTCGGTTCTATCAGGAATTTTAGCTGACACTTTAGCTTGACAGATTTTTTGAGCAGGAGGCCTTTTCTACCAGCAGGTCTTTTGCCAACAAATCTTTCAGATCTCGCAGCAGATTATGGATGGCACTCATTAGCATTGTTGCTGAGACTGGCTCATTCATGTACTTTGAGAAACTTCTGAGTACACTTGTACCGACATCTTAAATTCAATATTTTGAGAGGCATTATTGCTATTTTCATGATTGTTGGTTGGTTCACAGCTTAGTCTTCACTCACCCATATGCTTGCTTTTAACCTATAAAAAGAAACAGACAGTTAAACATACATGTAGACACATCCATACATCTACAATTGTAACAAACATTTTACCTGCAACTCTTCACACATCAATTATTTTAATTCCTTACTATTGAATAATCACTCCAAATTGGTAAACAATGGTTCTCATAGTTTTAATTTTGATTTACCTTTAATTATTTCAAACTTTCATGATTTCTCTTTACAAATTCCAAAATTTTGTTTAAAGATTTCAAAACTGGCTGTAATGCCATCTGATTTGGCTGGCTATTGCGTAAGTTTCAAGTAATCATTAGCCAAATTGGCTGCAGGAGTATTATGTGACACAGTGATTTATACAAGTACAATCACTCCCTTGTTTGTATTTGGAGGAAGACTGTGAATCGATGGAGTAATACTGATTTTCAACCCAAACTTTATTTTGTTTTGACTTACTTTGCATTAAACATAGAGACTGCTTCGTCATTTCTTCATATCTCTCCTTAGCAGCACACAGAAATGCATAGAAGTAGTACAGGCTTTCCCAGTTTGTTGCAGCTGAAATGGCACAGAAATTATATTTAGCACAATTCACTATTAGCAAAAAAACATATCGGTAGCTGAACAATGGCTATCAATAAAGTGGTCTTACAGCATATATTTTTATTAAATGAGCAAGAATTATCAAAATCAGTTTGGTTCTACTACATTTTTTTTCAGAACTACTGTAACCAATATACATATCCCTCTTAATTGATGAGCTGACAGTGAGCACTATTAAATCACATACTGCCCACTATTCACATTTACGGCAGCTAACATATTCATGCAAAAACTGAGAGACAAAATAATATGCAAGCAAATATTTTGGAATAAGGATCACCATTGTTCATTGCTATCTGCAGCAGGAGATAGAAATGAGTGACATATCTAAATCAACATCCACACCATAACGGCAGGGCTCTCACGTAAGCTTTTCTTTCAGGTGGTCAAATTGACACCTCAGATGGACTCTACCACTGGTTTGTGTGCTGTACTCTTGTAGAATCTGATTTTTGGTGGCCAATGCAAGATTTCTATTGGCCATTGGCACCAGGGCCACCATTAAGGGTGAGCTCTGCTTGTATGCAATTACACTCTGGTGTAAAACAAGGGAGTGATTGTATTGTATAATCACTGTTCACACAGATAAACTATTCTGATATATTTATTCCAGAACACATTAAAATGCTATGTTTTACTTTATATCAGATTGGGATTAGTTTCCCCCCAATACAATGGATACTGCCACATCTGCATGTGTCTTGATATTTGTGGCATCTCCTCCAGTGAGTATATTATTCCCAGTGAGATTTAACTCTAAGTTTTTTTTCTTTGCATAGCTGCATATCCACTTGCTGGTTACTTTCACATGCCTACACAAACACATACAAGTCAATGGTAACAGGCCACCCCACTGTTCATGGGATTAGCAATGAGAGAGAAAAAAAATATCTTTACAAAAAAAGTGCCATGAGAATCAAGAGTCAAAGCCCTTTTTCACAATAAGGAGGTACCTCTTCTTATTGACACAGTTATTACAATTTATACTTGATGGCAATCACTCCACCTCAAATGCTCTAAAATTATTGTATACGCCATATATTTCGCGAACATATATTTTCGCAATTTTGCGTCAAGACGGGAAATTCGCAAGGTATATTTTCTCAATTTTATTGCATTTGCATTCACTTTGTACAGAAGTATCATGAAGTGAAAATGTTCGCATTCAGTAAGTCACGAAATTTGCGAAAATAAAACCACCACAAAATATTCAGCGTAAGCAGTAATATAGCACATGACAGTTCACTTGTTACTCCATAAAGAGTTAAAGAAGGTAGTTATTAAATAGGCCCATAGTATTCCCAAATGACTGTAAAAACTAGCATATATTGAAGCACAAATACTAGTGCATATATATATTAGAATATGTTGATACTCACATGGCATGGTGTGCAGCTGTCTTCTCACATCCGTTGTAACTTGTATCACATGTTGGTACTCGACAGCTAGCCTGTGGGCCGAACTCTTCAATTCTGCATATGATATATTATCGTATGACGACTAGGACATGACAGAATTAAGGAAAAACTCTAAATACTTAAGTGCAGTAGTGCCGACGCTGATGAGGAGAAATGGAAAAATGCCATTAGAACAAACTGGTGAAAGATAAACCAATGTACACCAGCGGGAGTGGGATCTCCTGGCTGGAAGGATTTCATCTAGAGGTTGTTTACTTAAACCCTGGGGCGAGGGTTGTACAGAAGCCCAGTACATTGCACACTCAGGGCGAGTTTTTGCAACAAGCCCAGAATAATAATGACAAAAAATTTGTCGGAGGGCGGCCGCGACGGGCATGGCTTCCACACTGGATAAATTGAAAATTTTATTGCTTAATGCAATTTTCCCAAAACATTTACAGATTTTAGCTTTAGTATCTAAGCTAAGAAAATATATGTTTGTGAGAAAATTTTATTTTTTAAAATGGGTTTGTATTCCCTTCAAATAACCACGTGCAAAATCGCGTGTCTTCTCAATGAACAAACAGTGTCTGTTTATAGCATATCAGAGCCAAGGGGTTAAGGATGAATTCAAGCATGAAACCCCCCCCCCCCCCCCCCCCCCCCCCCCCCCCCCCCCCCCCCCCCCCCTCCCTGGCCAGCAGGTTCTAATTTATATCGGGCACATAGATTTAATCGCCATAGAAGGCTGCAAACTACAAATTTTTCTGTTTAAAGGGCACACTGATGTACATTATTTTAAAATGAGTCCACTTTTGACTACAAAATTTTCACAGTAAAATCCCGGCATAGTTTACTTGAATCTAGAATAGTTTTTACCCCAAGTTGAGGACTACCCCCAAGCATGTCATTTACCTTTAAAGCTGTCAAGGTCTGTTATTTCTGTCCCACAACCTATCACAAGGGTACATTATACCGACATGCTCGACCTGAACCTTTATAATATGTACCTTGGGTCTGAATTTGGTGATACTGCCTTAAAACCCAAAGTAATTAATTGCTTGTACAACATGATTGTTGTGGAGATAATGCCGACATCAATGATGGCAACTGTGATACCTTTGTCTCCCACTGCTATGCATGTGAGACTAGAATGAATGATAAAAAATAGAATAGACTAAACATGCTGAATCAAAGAAATGTATCATCAACCCTATGCCATCAATAAAAGGATACATTGGCCTTTAAACGGCTCAATACATGATCCGCATCAGTACGCTGCTCCTTGTCCATTAGGGAGGACATCTGTTCTCTTAGTTTGGCATTACTCTGACAAAGTCTCTTCAGTTTTGATGGGACTGCCAAACTGTGTCTGCAGTTGAAATCAAAAGAAATTTCTGAGTTGTAATAACATAAAATGGCTAAAATCAATGGGAAGGCAAATGAAATAGTTAAAAACAATGACATCATCTAAATGAGTATGCAGGTGGCAGAAAGTAGTCACAAAAGCTTGACCATTCTCTAATTTATGCAAATTCCAATTCCTAAAATGACTTTTTTTTTCAATTTCTGAACATTTTTATCTGCATCTTATGTTTGATAGGGCTTGGTATGGGCTTTAACACTTGTGCAAAAATGTAATTCAATAATTATTCTAAGTTCATGATTTTTTTTCTATTAAATTAGATGATTAATTGAATCATTTCATTTCTCTTTTAACACCTAAATACAGTTACATTACTTAATTTAAATTAATTTTAGTTGATTTAAACACTTGGGTCAGATGAGTACAAGGAATTATTGTTGGTGTTTATTTCAAATTTTTTGATGAGCACATATATTTCATCTCTTTTTTGAAAAAGTGTTGGATCTGACAAGAGCCGTTTGGTTGGAGGATTTCCACTGGCTAGAAGCCAGATGGTTTTACCTCTCTGGCAATGACTGCAGGAGTGACTTTGTCTAGGTGGTTGATGCATCATCCACAGGCACCTGGATCCAGGAAGGTTTGATGATGATAATGGATAAATCATTCTGTAAGCTGGGTTGCCTATACCACTGGATCCACCATTTCATCTGACCCCAGACAAGCTCTATGGGGTTCGAGCTGGGGGAATCTTTGGTGTTCTCTACCAACTGATGCTGTGTCGCACCATCATTTCACTAGGGAGGCAAGACATGTGCTTTGAGTCGTTATCTTGCTGGAAGTGATGACGATGGGGAAATTGATTAAGCTGGAGTGAAGACTCATCAGAAAAGACAACAGCGTTAAAACAGTCAAGTTGAGTCAACCACTCACGTCTCCTATCGGCTTCCCCCACCATTTTGACATACTTGGCTTGCAATACACCCTACCTAACTTCCTTTGCTGTGTACAAATTCTAAAAGCGCTCACCAAACCCTATCAGATAAACAAACAGAATCAAAATCACACATCTTTTGGGGTCATTTTTTACTGATTTTGAATAAATTTGCATTAATGAGCATAATCAATGAATTTCAGAATCAAGTGTACAAGTGTTTACTTTACATAAAATACAAGTTAAAAACTGAATGCAGCTGGATGTGTGTATGAATAAAATGAATGCAAAACAACCCCCATCACCAATTATTGTTTTGAGAAAATTTCAAGTCATATAAAATATCCAATGTGATTTTGTTTAAATAGCAACTCTGCTAGACTCTGTGCTGCCACCACAAGACTCTCCAATTGAAGATTTCTGTACTGCCAATAAAGCAACTGAACTAGTTCCTGCTGAAATTATACAGATTCATCTCAGCCCTTACATTTTGGAACTACAAGAGGAAGAAACTTGAGGTCATCATGTCATAATGTCTGAGGTATATTTTGATAGGGAGGAGTTCAGTTTTGACATCACAAATTAAAGCAGAGTTACCATCTAGACAGTGAAACATAGAAAAAAACTGAAAATTCATATCTCTTGAATGGCTTACCCAAATTTGCTCACACTTGCAAATTTTAATGGTGAAATTCAAAATATGGCCTGCACTCACTGAACCCATGTTAGAGTTCTGGGGAAAATTTCTTTCTTTTTTTGTTCTGTGCAGCTGTTCATGGAATTTACTGCGCACAACTAAAAAGACAATTTTCATGACATACTCCATGAACTTCAAAAGATAAATTAAACCTAATAAAGACTTCATACTTCAAAGAATTCCTACCCATCTCTCTCCAGCATAAATAGAGGCTGCACATCTTCTTCCAGACTGGCTTGTGAGGGTACTGAAGACTGGACCATGCTTCCATTATCACCTAAACTTTCTGATGTTGTGGTGATTTGTAAAGCCTGCGTATCCTCTGTCAGTGCACTCATATCTTCATTTGAGGCAGTATTGGACATGTTCACATTTTCTTGCACCAATTCTGCCTTGTTGTCACAATGTTTTACAGCTTTGTTGTTCTTGGTGGATAAAGTTGACTGTTTCACTTGTCTTTGTTGTTGATGTTTATCTCTGACACTTCTCTTTGTGTTGACAGCAGGGTTTTCCTTCACGTGAGGTTTGGGCTTAGAAGACTGCATGTATCTGCTTTGAGTTGCAGCAAACCGCGCAGGAGGCTTTGATGTATGTTTCCCTATCTCTGCAGATGATGTTCTAAACTGATTGTCTTTCCTTGACAAAGTTTTCTGAGACTTTATTGATCCTGCCGATAAAGAGGTTTGCCTTGTTTGTGGTCGACTGAGGGGTCTCTGTCTATCAGGAATTTTAGCTGACACTTTAGCTGACAGATTTTTTTGAGCAGGAGGGCCTTTTCTCACAGCAGGGTCTTTTGCCAACAATCTTTCCAGATCTCGAGCAGATATGATGGCAACATCATTAGCACTTGTTGCTGAGACTGGCTCATTCAATGTACTTTGAGAAACTTCTGAGTCACTTGTCCGAACATCTAAATCAATATTTTGAGAGGCATTATTGCTATTTTCAGATTGTTTGGTTGGTTCACAGCTAGTCTTCACACCCATATGCTTGCTTTTAACCTATACAGAAACAGACAGTAAACATACATGTAGAACATCCATACATTACAATTGTAACAAACATTTTACCTGCAACTCTTCTCCACACATCAATTATTTTAATTTCCCTTTACTATTGATATCAACCTCCAAATTGGTAACAATGGTTCCATAGTTTATTTGATGTACCTTTAATTATTTCAAACTTTCATGATTTCTCTTTACAAATCAAAATTTTGTTTAAAAGATTTCAAAACTGGCTGTATGCCATCTGATTGGCTGGCTATTGCGTAAGTTTCAAGTAATCATTAGCCAAAATTGAGTGATGTGGATTATAGCTCAAGAGATACATGTAGCTTACATACAAGGGGTAAGTAACATGTAATGAAAAAAACATCAATGCATTATGGAAAAAATATACTTAATGTTTTTTCAGAAAGAAGGGTAAATTTGGAGGAAAAAAATTGAATTACAAATTTTATAAAATGGAATAATTGGATGAGCATTGTATTGATCCTGAAAAATATTTACTGAGTGTGAATTGCATCAAATCTGGCAAATACTTACTTGGTCTTGGAAGTGTCTCAGTCTCTGTGCTTTGGCCAGTACACTCTCCACCTCTGCCAGTACTTGCTGTTCTTCAGCTGCCCTTCTTTTCTCCTCTCTGCCAGGGAGTCTGTTGGCAGTAGGTTTGGCAGGGGCATCTCCTTTATTATTAGTGGGACCAGACTGAATCTGTGAGGAACCTTTAGATGGCCAAGGCTTCTTGATGAGCATTGAAATGTCACTACAGATGGCTTCATTTATTCTTCTGGTCTGCTCGATGAGATGGTACATTTGCTTCAACTGATCCATGACCCTGTCAAAAAATCAAATGAATGAGATAAAATAAAATGAAATAAAAGATTGCTTTGATATGGCTAGTCTATGATCTGTTAAAACATTATATGTATGAGATTAAGGACTCAACATTTCAAAAGTCTTTTTTAATTTTTCTAAACATGTGGGTCCAGCATTTAAAATTTTGCGACAGCAACTTTATTTAGTTGCTACTGCATTCAAGTCACAAAGTGCAAACTTTGTTTGTTTTTTCCAGTAAAGGGCATGTGGTCCATATAGCTCTGCTTAGGACCACATACATGTACATCTAGTACGTGTGGCAACAGAATGCCTTGAAATTGACTGATATCGCCAACTCTGATCCCTATGAAACTGTGAGACCCAGTGAGGGTCCATGGCTTTGCTTAAAAAAAATTGTACATGCATTCCACTTTCCAAAAATGCCTTTAAAATGCCATAATTTTTATGACAGGATGGTAATACCATGAAATTTACATTCCCAGCCAATTTACGCATTGACTTTTTTGACATATCTGCAACAGTGCCATCTAGTGATCATGATGGAGCCTAAATGAAGGACTCACCACACCACTTGTCTTTAGTTCCAACGTTAGTTTCATTTTTGAATTTTCCAAAGTTTCTGCATGTTCTGCCCGGTGTTTTGAACGAAATCCGTAACAGCCAACATTTTTGTGGGCTGGATCATTCAATCCACACAGTACAAACTTTTTTTTTCTTCTTCTCCTTATATACTGCCCAACATTCCAAAGAGGATTCAACTGGGCAGGTGTGTGGTGCGCTGATGGTGAAAGCACAGAGGGAGAAGAACTAATTTTGGTTGCTTTGCTTGTTGTTAAAATGTTTTCGGGCTGCGGATTTGAATTTGTCTTTGTCCTGGATTGACTTTATAGAGTTAGGTAGTTGATTCCATTCTGGTATTGTGTGCGGGATGAAGGAATATTTGTAGCAATTTTTATTTGTAGCAATAGGTATAAACCTGTCGTTTGATGAGGTGAATCTAAGGTGCCTACCGACCGGACGCAGGTCTGCCCGCACCGGGACAGCGAGGTGACCAGCCAGCACATCATGGAAGTTCGTTAACCGGCCCACCTTGCGTCTTTGTTGTAACAGCTCCCAGCCAAGTTTTTGTTTCATTTCGGTAATGCTGCGTTTCCGTTCATACACCCCCAACACAGAACGTGCTGCCCTATTTTGTACCGCTTCAATTTTGGCATTAGTATTTGTGTATGCGGGTCCCAAACAGAAGAACAATAATCTTGGATGGGTCTACATGTAATTAAGGTTTTGTAAGACCAACGACATAGCCTGGTCTATCTTTAATGCATGTGGGACAAGTGTGTAAATTCTTTCCATTTCTAATGAAACCTAGAATTCTGTTTGCTTTGGAGCAGATTTTATTTACATTAATTCCATGTTAGGTCTTTAGTGTTGTCTATGCCTAGTTAGTTAGATAAGTGTGAGACTCTCTCAGTTAAAACAACATCGTTGGCTTCTTGGAATAGATCGAGGATTCAAGTACACTGTAGATCTAGATCTACTAACGTGTCATTTGTGTGCATTAAACCACCATTTATCCTGCCATGCTGACAGTTTGTCTAGATCTTTTTGTAATATTTCAGCATCAATGTTGGGGGTACTTGGTCCGTAAAGCTCTGCTCAGGACCACATCGACTTAGGTGTGTCAACACTCGACAGCAGTTGCACATCACACCTACGTGTCTGAAGTAGATCTATGTGGTTTTAAGCTAAGCAGAGCTATATGAACCACATACATGTACGTCCTCTACTGGAAAAAACTACCAAAGTTGTGGTTGGTGGAAAGGAGTCCTCTTGGGGAGAGGTAGTGAGTGGCGTGCCTCAAGGCAGTGTGTTGGGTCCGACCCTCTTTTTGATCTTTATCAACGACCTCCCTGACGTAGTTAAGTCAAAGGTCATTATGTTTGCTGATGATACAAAGTTGTATGTACGCTCGGACACGAGAGATTCTGTTGTGCAACTTCAAAGTGACTTATTGAAACTGGAAGAATGGGCTGCAAAGTGGCAGCTTCGATTCCATCCTGAGAAGTGCAGTGTCTTAAAGCTTGGGAATCAAAACACAAATATGCAAACAGAATATCATATGATGAGAGAATCATGTGAAGTAGCTCTAAACAAAGTCCATGTTCAAAAAGATTTAGGAGTTTTAGTAGACTCAAAACTGTCTTTCAATAATCAAGTCTCTCAAGCAACCCTGAAAGCTAACAGAGTTTTAGGAATCGTAAGAAGGACATTTGTGAATCTTGATGCTGCTTCGATGTTGTTTTTGTTTAAGGGTCTTGTTAGACCCATTTTAGAGTATGGTCAGGCAGCATGGTCACCCCATAGAATAGGAGAGCAGAGGAAGTTGGAGAGTGTACAGAGGCGTGCAACTAAAATGAGTCCTGGGTTTAGTAATTTGACTTATCGTGAGCGCCTCACGAAGCTCAAACTGCCAACTCTTGCTCATAGGTGTAGGAGGGGCGACATGATTGATGTGTTTAAATACTTGACAGGAGTGTATAACACTCAACATAATCTTTTTCACCTGGCACACAGAACGTCTAGAGGTCATAAATTGAAACTAGACAAGCAGTATTCTCGTCTTGACGTGAGGAAGTATTTCTTCAGTAACAGAGTTGTTGATTTGTGGAATAGTCTTCCAGATTGTGTTGTCTCAGCAACTTCTGTAAATTCCTTTAAAAATAGGCTGGACAAATATTGGTGTAATAATCATGATCTTGTTTATGGGCAAGTCCAAGCTATTTGCTTTCACAAATTTCCAAGATGGCAATTTTTCAACTTAGTGCAAATGAGTTTAGTTAGGTATCAATTTAAAGCTAAAACATTAAATTTTCATGAACTGATCAAAAAAGTTGAAATCTGTACTCCATTAGTAGTAATCAATGAATACATTTGCATAAATAATGAGTCATGGTAACGCGTGGGACATTAATGAATACATCATATTTGAACGTATTTCAATTGTTAGCAGCATTTATGACCAAGCAGATGCATGGTCATATAGTATAAGGGAAGGGTTACCTACACAAGAAATTTCATTTCATCAACTAATTATATATGCAAATGAGGGACGTTCCAAAATTTGCATGTCCCACGCGTTACTTTTTTAGGACAATTTGTTTAAATTACTTTCAGATGCATCATTGAATTTGATTGAAATTTTCCAAAGTACCAATTTACCTTGGGGGATACCTAATACATAACACCAAAATTTGATCAGATGTATGCAATTAACATAATTGACTAATTAGTTTTGGTAACGCGTGGGACATAATGCACATTTTTGTTAAGAATCTTCAATATAAATGTCATTCTTGTTCCTCTTAATATGTTTTAAAACCTTACATGATGGACCAAGGACTACAATGACCTTCCTGAGGTCACCTGAGGTCTTGCAAACTCTCTGTGGTGCCCACAGAAAAAACATCAAGTATACAATTTTTTTGCTTTTTGAGCCTGATATCTACATGTAGGCACCAACGGAGCCACGTGAATTAGTTGAAAAACTTTGCATCCTCTTGCCATAAAGTTAATTGATAGCCATAATGTGTCTCGCCCTAGTATGTTTACATTTGACCTTACAGTGTATTTGACCTTTGACCCCAATTTAACATGGCGGTCTGTATGCATGTAGGGCATCTACATTTACCATCCAAGTTAGTTACAATGGGCTGATACCAACCCCAGTAGAAAAATTGCAGGTATATTTTATGATTTGATCTCAATTGACCTTTGACCTACATAAGTGATCTTTGACCTCCAAATAACATGGAGGTTCCTGTTAAGTATCTGCCATCCAAGTTTGGTTACAAATGGGCTTGTGGTTAGAAAGTTACCTAGTTTTGGCCCTTATGAGCCCTGCCCTATGGGCCCCCAGGGGGCCCAGGTGTACCATTTCAGGAACCGTCTATTCCCTCCCCATAAGGATCATTCCCACCAAGTTTGGTCTGAATCCACCAATTGAAAAGAAAATGATGTTAATGTGAATTATTCCCATATGGCCCTGCCCCAACCTGTTGACCCCCCCCCCCCCAGGGACCAAATGGGCCACCCTGGGCATTGGCATGAGGAACATTACATTGCATCACATACAGTATACAGGTAATCCTACATAATACTAGGACATAGCTAAACTATTTCTGATAGAGGAAAAGATATTTTGAGATAACCTCTTTTGGCCCTATAGGGCCCTGTCCTGGGCCCCGCAAGGGGGGGGGGGGGCAGGTGTACTATTCCAGGGCCATTGAATCCTCACCCTTTAAGGATCATTCCTGCCAAGTTTGGGCTAAATCCAATAAATGTTCAATGCATATTATGCATGGGAAAAATTGTCCCACGCATTACTTGTCCCACGCGTTACCATACATGCTTTTGTAAACTTGACCTTGCAACCAAACGAGAAGTTGTATGTTCATGAAAGTTTGTACTTAATATGTTGGTTAGATGCTTAAGAAGATGGAACTAACCAAATTTTATTTTGCTTTTTAAATTCAGAGAGTTTTGAGAATAAAGTCAAAGTAAAAAAAATTTTGTGGTCCCACGCGTTACCGATGAATAAATTAACATAAATTAATTAAGAAGTGAGTGATTTCAATTATTATTTCTGTTGTGGGTAAAGATCCTTAGTACCTATTAGAATATACCTAAGGATTGGGGTTTCATCATACCATATGGGGAACGGAAAGGGCCTGTTTTTGCTTGTGATGTCCCACGCGTTACCACCGCAAAATAGCTTGGACTTGCCCTTATGAGCCTGTATAGGCTGTATGTCTTTTTCACACTGTCCTGACCCACATACATGTATTTTAACGTGATAAGTCAAGGAAACTGTACAACCTTTTGTAATTGCAATCTACGATCGATGAACAGGCGAAGTCCTACAATCATCGTTGGATTAAAGTAAAGTAAGTAAAGTGTGACTTGAATGCAAGAGCAACTAAACAAAATTGCTCTCACAAAATTTCAATGGTGGACCCACATGTGTAAAAAAATGAAAACAGACTTTTAGTTCTGAGTTCTGAAATGTTGAGTCCTTAAATAATTTTCTCATATAAATCATAGACTAGCCATATTAAAGCAATATTTTGATAGAATTTTGTGAAAGACTGAATTTCAGAGCAATTTTCTGTGCCCTACCTGCATAATAAAGGCCATCCATTACTTTGTACACAAAAGTATGGAGCTATCCCCATGTGTGTCACACCTACTGTGTTCGTGGTCCTAAGCAGAGCTATATGGACCACATACGCCCTCTACTGGAAAAAACGAACAAAGTTTGCACTGTGTGAATTGAATGCAAGAGCAACTTTATAAAATTGCATTTGGAAAATTTAAATTCTGGACCCACATGTTTAGAAAAATTAAAACAGACTTCTGAAATGTTGAGTCCTTAATTTTCATCACACCTACTATGTGGTCCTACATGGACCACATACGCCCAACACTGGAAAAAATGAACAAAGTTTGCACTGTCTGAATTGAATGATTCTGTCCTGCCAAAACGGGACAAAATTTTGTGCAGGACACACGCAGCCAAATTTAGAAAATTGAGAAAAGTGAAAATTTGAAGCGATTGATCCTTCATTTTCAGTTTATATGTTGAGGCATTGGTAAACATCCATTATTGAGCAATTTCAGCTAACACAATTTGTATCAGAAAAGGCTGAATTTCAGAGCACATTCTTGTGCCACGACTGCATGAAAAGAACCACTCATTACTTTGTGCACAAAAGTATAGAGTTGTCCCCATGTGTGAATTTTCATAACATAATGTTTAACAGATAATAGACTAGCAATATCAAAACAATATTTAAGTATCTAGAGTATTGTAAAGTGGCCGATGGCGTAGTGTATGTGGGTAAATGTATGTATAGACGGAGGCAGGACAGAGACACGTCTTGACACGATGGATTCCTGGTAGAGACTGACTTTTAATACTTAAAACATGGGCTATCTTGCCCAGGCAATTAACTCAAAGAAATGCTTATTCAAATCACATGTAAATCAAACTCAAATAACATCCCCTAACCAATTAGAATAAAGGGAATGGGAAAGCCAAATCAAAATAAAAGAATCCTATTTACAAAATGACCAATGGGGAATAGGGTAAAGTGCATAACATAGAGACAAAGTATACTGGAAAGCCAAGGGGAAAGGGTGATTAACATAATACTAGTAACCGGGTGGAGTGACTTAACGGTTAACGGATGGCTACATTTGTAAGGAACTGATATAACAAAAGGATGGGTATACTGAAATACACTGTTGGAGAAAGCTAGCTTGCAATGAATAAGGTAACATAAAAGAAAACTAAACACATGTGGGTTGGCTTTCCTACATAAACTTTCCCCATTCGAAAAATTGTCCTCAATTTTATTTGTATATTTTAACTAAAAGAAAACTAAACACAGGTTATAAAAATCTTCTCTACCATTTTTTTTTTGAACAGTGATTTTTCCCTCACTGAAATGTAGTCTAAACGTATATATACACAAATGTTACAGTACGAATGGTTAACTATATACACAAATTATTTTAAGATTAAAATCACATCTTTCTTCCGCCTATATACACTATCTGACGGCAATCATTGCAAACATAAATCGATCAAGTAACTTGTGTGTTCATTTACTTTGATTTGTATAAAGGAAATAAGAATAAAATTATCTTAAGATGGCTACATTTGTAAGGAACTGATATAACAAAAGGATGGGTAGATCTATACTGAAATACACTGTTGGAGAAAGGCGTCTGAAAGCTAGCTTGCAATGAATAAGGTAACATAAAAGAAAACTAAACACATTGTGGGTTGGCTTTCCTACAGTATTGTAAAAGGCTGAATTTCAGAGCAATTTTCTGTGCCAAACCTGCATAAGCTAGGCCATCCATTACTTTGTACACGAAAGTATGGAGCTATCCCCATGTGTGATGTGTGTTGCACATTAACATTAACAAACTCATGCCAACATTAAAAGCAATACGTGGGACTGTTGTGACAGACTGTCGTTCGTCAATTACTCGGGAATGTTTCTAACGTAAGAAGCAAAGTGGGACATTAATCCATATCTCACCTGATTATTTGTGATAACCTGTGTCATAATCGTGGTGTCTCGATGGGGCTTATAAAATTGTTCACGGCCAATCTCGCAATCTCTAAATCTAAATATAATTATTATGACAGCTCCCCTCTCCACGCATTGTTAAACATTGATCGATACGTAATTGTGACTTTTGCGTGTACAATTAGTACTTCGATATTTTTTTAGGGTGGTGACCGGTGGGGCCGCGCCGGGGGATGGGGTGGGTGGAAAGGGGTTAGATGAGACGGGTGCCGTGTAGTATGTGTTTAGTTCTGGGTTTCTCGGGTTTTTTTTTTGTCTTTTTATAAAATAATGAAAGGCATACAAAGAGGCTGTACTCTTATATTCAAGGCAGATTTCGTTGCTTTATTTCTTCATATCTCAAATTTATTTATTTATTTATTTATTTATTTATTCATTTCATGCATGTTCATAATTTCAAAAGAAGTACAACCATTGTCACATTGTCATAGGAGTATACAGAGTACAAATCAAAAGAAAGGCTGTTATACAATCTTTCATATATCACAAATTACATGTACGCGAAATACAAGTGCAAACATGAACATACTATGTTATGCAGCATAAGCTAGTTAAAGTAGAGCTTGAAACGATGCAACACCATTGAGATACTACAATCTGACACTACAAATCAGACGAATATTTACACTATTTACACAGAGAAAGTAGAGAAATTAAAGAATAAGTATATACATGTAGAATGGGGAGGGGTGTCATTTACAATAACGAGAATCATTTGTTGTCGTGTCATTTCCACATAATGTCAACAAAAATATATTAACTGTTTAACATATTCATATTCATTCCAGACTGTCTTCATTTCTGAGGCTGAGTTCAATGAGTTAAACATGTGAAGATATTTTGCTGTGAATAATTTTAATGACAGGTGTTCTCGGAGGCTGACTGACTTGGTCTACCGTCTTCTGATGACTGGCCCTGGGGTGTTGTCGCCTGATTTGTGGAAGCTGAGTTTTGACACATTCCTTTGATGTTTTATTTTTAGAATTTGTATACATGTATATGTTGTGAAGATGAACATTCTAATCCATTTTATGACAAAAAATACATAGTTATATTTTTTCATAGATTTGGGCACGGGTGGGTAACGGATATTGTTTGAGGTGGTGGTCCATGTTGGGGCGGGCGACGTTGGTCGGGGAATTCATGGTCCGCTTTCGAGAATACAAGGCATTGTACGTGTAGTTTTCTTTTTTCAAGTTTTGTTTAATGTTCTATATAATTGTAAAGCGCTTATTATGTTTGATATGAAAAGCGCTACATAAATAGAAGTTATATTGATTATATTTATTATTATTATTATTATTATTATTAGTAGTAGTAGTAGTAGTAGTAGTAGTAGTAGATCATATAAATATAAATATATATTCGTAACCATAGCAATGACAAAACTGAAAAGTTCCGTGTTAATGCACCATGCACGCGTAGCCTATATACTCAAACTCTTGTCAACATTTTGTTTTCCCTGTCAAAACAGGGGTGGCACTATATATATGGGGACAATTGGGGGCGACCACCCCCTAAAATTTTCAAGATTCACAGAATCATGGGGGTTTTCGCAGTGTAATTTATGAAATTTAGGTTTTTTGACATTTTCGACCCAATAATAGTTTTTGCCTCGCTAAAATTTTACCCTGGCGCTGCCTTTGTGTCAACTCAAAGGTATTAAATTTGGTTGCATTGTATAGTTTACCACACGTTCGATATTTAATGTAATTATACCATTATAATGTGACAAAAAAACAAAATCAGGATTATGCAACCAATAAACCCTGAACTCATTTTCAACAAACTTTTCAAATATAATTTTGCTTGAAAACTAATAGGGGATTATGTTTATTAATAAGTCCTACCAATTCTCATTAATATAGTAAAATAAAATTAGCCGTGGCATGGTTTGTACCGAAATGGTGGGTAGCTGGCCGGTTTTCAAATACTTTTTATACCTCCCCACCAAAGGTACCGCAAGCTTAGTGTCCGTCCGTCCGTCCGTCTGTCGGTTTCTCGTTAGTCCCGTTACCGCGATAACTCGAGAACCAAGGATCAGATTTTAATTGGACGTGGGTCAGGTATGAACCATAATACAAAGATGAACTGATTAGATTTTAGAGTTGAAAACGGAGGCGTCGACCCGTGGGGGGCTGGGGTCAGTCACCCAAAATGAAAATAGGGGGGGGGGGACAAACATATCGATTTTGTGGGGGTGAGGTTCCAGTCAACACGTCATGACGCGAAGTCACCCACCTTTTCTGTAAAGTCTCCAAACCCGCTCAAACACGCCACTACATTATTCAGACATTTTTCAAAACAAGAATTTATTAACCGCAAGAAAAGAATCACAAGAAAATATTAATTCGTCTATGGTTATCGTGAGAGCAATTGCAAGACATATTTTGGTCGAAATGTTTGTATAACTTTCTTTCACGATAAGCACAATCATTTCATTCAAAATGATTATAATCGCATAAGAATAAACACCCATAGATAACTCGAGATTTGATTTGCTCTCAGCTTACTCGTTACCATTAATGTAAAATATCTTTTCGAAAATAAACACCATAAAATATCAAGTACAGAACGCACATACAACAACGACGACGATAATTCGTGCATCTTGTATATATAATACAGACATTAAACGAGGAGAAATATCAACACATGGCAAAGTGGCAAACTACTGTTGTTATATTAAGAACAGACATATCTTCCAAATAAAATAATTGTATGGATTAAGTAAGATATGACAACCCCAACGAAATTGTTCATCTAATATCAATTTCATTTCAATAGCATTGATATAGCAGCTTATTTCAACAAACGATCATGAAAATTGAAAGTATTATTCGATCTTGGTCTCGTAGCTATAAAGGATTTGGCATATACACTTTCTTATAAATCATACATCCCCAAGTAGCCCCCTTGCGTATGTTTCATAATTCACTATCCTGGCGTATTCCTAAAATCTTTAAAGATTGTCAAAGGGATAGGGCAAGACGTGTGTTATGCTCTGACATTTGAACTTATAAAATAAAAATCATAACAGTCCATGAGCAGTTATTACATAATTCAGTAAAGTTTCATGAAAATGCACCAACCATTCTTGAGATAGGCCCTATAGTATATCCAAACAAAAATAGACGAACGGAATTAAGGATGGAGAACTCAAAGACAAAATGCATCCGGTAATTATCGTAGCATACATTGATATACCATCTACCGGCTCTTTAACCCGTTGGAGACGATTTGATTTCGCTATAACAAGCATTTTCCATATAGACCCCAACACGAGTTAACTCGTACTTAGTCTCCAACTGCTTTTAATAGCAACAAATTTGATTCACTTCATTCACAAAACATTAATTTCTACCAATTGATGTAAGTTCTGATTCATCCAGGTAAAAAGTCAACAAATAATTATATAATCAAGGCAACTGGACTTACGTTTGTATTTTGACGAGAATGTTTCGCGTCCTATCCGGGACGCTTCATCAGCTTCTCTGAAGAGGTGGCGGGAAATTAGCGTCGTTGCGACTCTGCGCAGACGCACTGTCGATGTTAAGACGTCGAGGGATCTTCCGGATAACGGCGCCGTATGCCCGGGAGAGGTTGTGACGCAGTCCCCCACCCCTGTTAAGGGTGGGGTTCTCGGCGTTGATTAATTTCTACCATTCAAATTGATGGCAATAACAAATGGTTCATGATTATATACGCATACATGAACATTATCACCTAATTCTTATATATTGGCCCGTCTCACAACAAAATCAAGAGCTGCAGGCACGAACTTCGTAAATTAGAGCTAAGTTTGAGTTCAGTGCATTAATCGCTTTATCTGATCTGTGACAAGCCTATATTGCTTATTGCTTCCACGCTCTTATCATGTTACATATTTTTCCATTAATCAGAACTATGGAGCAACTGTTAAGAAGCGAGTTCGTTAATAGTGTAAATATATCTTTATAATTCTTCTTTTCACCGTCATGCAAACTATAAACTGTACATAGTAGCGTCCTAAAACATCATAGAAAGGTATTTATAGAGACTTGTAATATCTTAACATGTTAAGTCTTAACACACAGGAGCTTATGCTAATTGATTGCTTCTTATTTGTCTTCATATTTGTGAATTGTTTATTTGTCATGTATTCCTCGTCTCCTTGTCCTTGTCTGTTTTCTTCTATTTTCCACCCTCTCTTTCTTTCTTCTTGTCCCTCTTTGAGCAGGTCACCCTTTGTTGTCATGTTACAAACTGAATTATGTCTTTACTAGATTTACCTTGTAGCATGCTTGATGACAGTGATTTCCAGAATTGCTTTCGTACAGGGTATTTTGATGCACTATGCATACTGATTTAAATTACGACGAACGTATTATTAATGAAATTAATGCCAACACCGACGAACTTAATTATGATTTCGACCATAATGACCTTGTTACACAATCTATATCTTCTAAATATTTTACTGCTAACCAATTTAAATCCTATGCTGACAATGATATGCATGGAACACTATCCCTTCTTCATCTGAATGTAAGAAGCTTGAACAAGAACTTTGATCCATTTAGAATATTTTTAGATAACATAAATTCACCCCCTTTATCAATTATAGGACTTGCTGAAACATGGCTCTCACATGATTCCCCACTCCTCACTATCCCTGGTTATAACCTTGAAACTAACAACAGATTAGATAGGCCTGGTGGGGGTGTCACTTGTTATATCTCTGATTGTTAGTTCACCTCGTTGTTATCAATTAGCAACACGTGTGATTGATGTTAGCATTGATTCTACTGTATGTTGTCTCTTTCAGTGGTCACTGTGATTTTGGTTACGGCCCTATTAGATTCTAACATCAATGCCAGGTGTAGCTAAGATTTAGTACGTGATTGAAGGATCTTCATGAACCTTCTCTACAATGAACTGTAACTTGAGTAAAGCATTAGATCGATGCTGGGATAACTAACATATCATGGCTAAGGGGAAAGAGGTATCTAGGTGTGCATTATGTTTTTAATTAGAGGGATTACTTTAATTGATCTATCATTTTTTCCTTAACCTATGTAATTAATGATATGTACTGATGAGGAATAGTTTCCATTAAGTGAGTCCTCTATTGTTGAATTAACGAAAAAAACATAACTATCCTCAACTCGGATATGGCCCCAAGTATTTTTTTTTTTACTTTAGTCATCTCATAAATAAAATTGCTTCACCTCCCACACACAATGACTCGGACTGTGCAGAGTATGTTTGGGAACTATAAAGCTGCCATTGTCTTCGAAAATTAAACCTGTTGCACAATATAGGATAGGAAGGAGAAAAATTATCAAAAAGTAGCCTATCCTAAAAATATGTATCCCATAAGGTAGTGAGCAGGGATGTGGGGTTAGTAATATTACTATCACAACGTAAGACAAGACAGTTCCTTTATTTTGCTACTCTTTAAGCAAAATGATCTAGAGTCATGATCGTAGCCAGATGTTCTACAGCGATGAGTTAGTGTGTGACAGCCTGTAAAAGCCCAGAGAAGTTTCATCCGCATAATCGAAACGTAGTCGTGCCTTATTCGCAGAATCATTTGTTCTCTAAGATATGGATAAATCATTCGTTGCAAATTAGCATTGATGAGATTCAATTTCTCATGATGGACCACACGTGCCACCAATCGCAACAGGCGTGTTTATACTATTTATTTTGCTCGTTTTTAATAAATCGAACAAACAGAACGTACATCATAAAATAATTGTGCCTCTTTTTCTTGGCGACTTCGCTACCTTTGTTAACCGAAATTAAAACATAGCAAGCTATCCTTTCAATTCAAGATCAATGTCTGACTATAATGTTAATATTCTCACTAGTGAAATTATGTAGTCATTAGCCTTCCTTCTTGTCTATTGTTTTAGCAATTATCAGGAAATAATGTGACAGTGAAATTTTTTTTGTAGTTTTTCACATGGGCTCATTTTCACAGTGGCGGAGATTAATTCGTACTGCTAAGAATCTTGTTCTTCCTCAATTGAAAAATTCAAAGACATAATCCTTTTAGCCTCGCATACACTCTAGCGCAGTTTATAATATTGGTATATCATACATAATTATAAGGACAATTTTGCTTTCTATATTCTGTATACTTCAAGATTCATCTCTTTCATATGCACTGCATGTAAATCAGATTTTTCAATAACAAATAGCATCCTCAACGATATTCCTCAAAAAAACATACGGATGTAAATCCAAATTCTAAGTAGTCCACAGAAGGCAAGTGTTTCATTATGTCTTTTCTAATATAGAAACGAATATCACATTGTGTGTTGCCAGTTACAATGTGAGCATGACGTGACCTGCTGCTGGCTGAGTCCTAACATCATTGTCAAGTTGTCAGTTATATCTTCATTCATTGCTTAACAGAATACTATTTCAAATGGCTCTTAAACAAATGATTCATGTTTATCACAATTCTCAGTGTTCATTATTTTTTATTTTTTATTTTTATGAAATTTTAGCTTGTTTGACAGCGGCCCTTGAAGTAAAAAGCACAACAATTTTCAAAGTATTATACATATGTTTTTTCCATGTGCCAAAATGAAAAATAATTAGTTATGCTTGTATGTTTGTTATATTTATTATTCTATTATTATACTATTATCATTAAACCCCCCCCCCCCCCCCCCCCCCTTTACGATATCTTTCCTTCCGGTTTAGTACTTCGCGTGTGATACATATGTCTTGTGTTGTTTTCAATGCAAATGTCGCGTTTATTACAAGCACCTTAAATCACCTGTCCTTGTATAGTTATCATTTCTAGCCAATTCCTCTCTTCTGTGAGGTTCCGGGGGAGGGTGCAAGTGCAATAACCAGCTGAATGGGGAAAACTCGATTTCTGCCGTGGATGAGTTGTTGTTACAATATAATAAATTGCTAATTGAACTAGAATACCTTCTATTACTCGTGATCTAATAAGCCAATGTTTTCAAATACTTACACACTGCACATGCACAATTCCCATTGTTTTAAACTCTTTGTTTAGTCACGGTCGACTGTAATCTTAAATTAATAATAACCCTATAACAATAATAAAACACAATTTTTTGTGCCTGATCTACCATAGGCTTTGGCTTTTATTGGTAACTTCATTGAGCATTGAGTACGCGTTAACTTGCGGATGATAAATGAGTGCATTGGTCCACCTCGAACTTTTGTACTTTACTTCATAACAATTCTAATCGATCCATTTGCACAATTAAAGAAGCTAGAAGTGAATATATAAATGAGTTAATTAAACTTGACTTGCTTATTCAGACTTCCGGTCATTTGATTGACCGTCTGGTTATGCAACTTGCGCAGATAAGAATAGTCCACATACGCAGAAAGCTATATATGCTTTTTTGTTCAAAACCTGACTTGAGCGCTCCATGCAACGTTAGTAAAGCTTAGTAAATTTTACGCGTGTACAAAGAAACAGATATTTTAATAAGTAATTCAAATTCCATGAACCTTGGCGAACTTTCTGGTCACTAAGAACAACTTTCACTCAAAAAGGTGCATTCATCTTGAATTTACCTTGTAAATCTCAAGCCATGTTTCCACGGCTCTTATCATGTTACAGTATTTTTTCCATTAATCAGGAACTATGGAGCAACTTGTTAAGAAGCGAGTTTCGTTTTAATAGTGTAAATATTATCTTTATAATATCTTCTGTCACCGTCAAACATCATGGGGCAATTCGGATAGTTACGTTTACAACTTTATTACAAACTTTGCTCAAGCATTGGCTGTTACATGAATATGCTTTCAAATTGTCTCTTTTGGTATGTCAATCTCTACTAACTGGCACTACATCACACATAGTAAAATATGAGACATGATTTCAGTGGGTATTAACAAGTAACTTTAATTATGTTAGTATTACTTACCAAAAAGGACATGGAAAAAAAATACCAAGTCTTTTTCCTCAAAGTTTCTCAACACTGTTTCACTGACACATAATTGTGGTATTCCAGGCTATTTCTGAACATCTTGCTAAAGTCATTTGATATATAAATTATTGATAAAAATCTTTTCATTTTTAACTACAAGAGCAAAATACATGTTAGTTAGCGTTACGGTGTTATACTGTTACATTTGTCCATCCCACAAAAGTTCCTCGTTTATTCATTTTCTTTTTCAATTTATTAGCATAATCGTGGGCTTTCTTACTTCAAAGTACATGAGAAGAGGCTATTGCATGGAACAACGCAGAATAGAATGAAGTTTTTACATAACGAGGACTTTTTAGTCAGCATAGTCGCACATGTGTAATTTCATTTATGTTCGACCTCTCCTAGAGCGTGCTGTGTGAAAGATGTAAAATTTAGAATGAAATATTTCCGCCAGTTGTTTCTTCTATGAATTAAACCCATTTTAACCATTAAAATTTAATATTATTCCAGATAGAGCAATTTATACATTTGTGAGTCTGTCCAGTATCAATTCACGAATTGCCCATCGTCTGTATTATTGGCGCTATAACATAA
>JZLH01S0008071.1:111705-128778 GCA_001188425.1 Eucidaris tribuloides
AATACCCTAAAAATTAAATTTGTGTACAACTAAAATACATTACAAATAACCACAATTCAGTTGTCTTAGCCCGTGAAGTAATCCATATTTTGAAAAATCAGATCATAATGTGTACAATATTATGGCACTTGTGCTCCACGCAGTTAAGTTCTGCTCCATAAGCACTGATTTGTGTGCATGGCGTTCTGGCTATACACATACGTTTTTGTTTAACTATCGAAGTTCAGTATTGATATTGATCAATACACTGGGTGTGTCACGGATAGTTCCGTGGGGTGTGTGTGTTAATGTTCAAGACGTACGTGGACAAATAATCAATCGTGCAATCGATCAATTGATAGAATCTGTTGATTGACTAGTCTATTGCAAGTTGTTTTTATTTTAACTTACTGTTTTAAATCTACATTCAAATCCCAATAAACCAAAATCGGAGTGATCACAAGTGCTAATACTTTGCAGAGGGTATGTCACAAATATATTCTACATAATATAGCGAACAAATTATCCAGGGTATTGGTACACTTTAATGTCATTGGAAGAAGTAAAAAATATATGCCATAAGTTGAAACGTGGCTAGAGCAGTGTATCCCATTTTGTATTCAAGACTGGCCTTGAGGCCAATTTCTGGTGGCTTTAGTAACTGGCGTATTGAGAATGTTTCCAAGTACCATACATAAGTGATTGACAGCGAGAGGAATTTGTAGCAGGCAAGATTAAAGATATACCAAAATCCACTCTTTTTGCATATGTGTGAATATTATTTGGGGCTAATTTTTTGAGGTCATGTCATTTTATATTGTTCTTCCCACGAATATGAAGGTGGGAATTTGTATGTATTGTCTGTTAGGTTGGTCTTTTCTCCTTTTAATCTCAACGTCCATAAGATCTGTCAATGATAAAAAGTAATGTATCCGAGGCTGTAATTTCTGGTAGCCTCAGTCTCAGTCTCAGTCCAAGTCACCTGTACATCCTATGGAAAAGTTGTGTTTTGGAGCAGCCCAGGTCTCAGAACCTATGGTCTCGGTCTCGGGACCAGCTGGCCTTGGTCTTGGTCCGAATCACCTGTGCAAACCTACATGGAAAGGTTGTGTTTTGTGGTGTCTTCGGTCTCGGAACCTGTTGGTCTCGGTTATAACGGTGATGATTACTGATCGTTCCCCAGGTTGTTAGCTGAGGCTGTAGCCAGCTTCCAGGTCTCCCAGGAGGAAGTCACCCTGTCTGTCAACCCCTCCAGGCTGGGATTCAAGAACTATGTGGATGATGAGCCAGGTATGCAACGCAGGCTTGTAGATTTTTTACGCAGGTTTAATATGTTTTTTCCCGTCCCGCCAAAAGAAAATTTTGCCGTCTTTTTGGCAAAAACTGGCAAATATTTCCTTTCTTTTTACACTTTTCCAATGGATTCTATAGATGGCCTGAATTTTTTTCTTTCTTTTTCCCGTCACAGCGAAAATACATTTTTGCCACCTTTTTGCAAAAACTGGCAATTTTACCCTTTCTTTCCACACTTTCCCAGTGGATTCTACAGATGTCATGGAAAATTGCATCAAAAGTTTACATCATTTTCAGCATTTGGCCAAATGCATGGGCCAAATTACATAACTATTGTAAGTTTTGAGCATTTGGACATATTCCAACCCAATATTGTATTCTTCAAGAATTGTCCAAACTTTGAAATATATTGAAATAATTATACTCAGTTATGTGGCTTTATCATTGTTTTTCACTCAATTATCTGTAAACAATACAAGCTTTAGCCCAAGTTCAACAATCCCCAGTCTCATAACATAAGTCCCACCCATCTGGGCATTTTGTTCTCTATTTTTAAGTGTCCAGGAAGTTTTACCATTTTTGCCGGCAAAAACTAAATAGTAAGTAAATAGATACATAAATTTGTACACACTGTGTTTTTGTTGATAAACCTTTCATTGCATATTATTCCTGACTCCTCCCTAAAAAGTAAAGATAATATTTAGTTTATGTTTTACAAGTATTGTACCTGTATATACTTTCAAAGTGAATAAGTAGAACTAGTGTATTAAAGCCGAATTAATATTTTCATGAAGCAGTAATGATTTTGAGATACACATGATATTTGTTAAATACTGTAGGTTTTGTATGAAATGATGCCTAAGAATTTTTGTTTTCTCTTTAGTATAATTTCATTGATACTTCGTGTGGTAAGCATTTCTAAACAAATTGCCATATAGAGTGTGGCCCAGAAACAACAGATTACTTGATTTAACAAATGTGGTGATTTTTCCGCTTCCTTATCCCAAAAAAATTTCTATATTTCCTGTTCATCTGATAGCGTCTTGCTGCGGTCTTCTTTTCTGAACATGACAACACTTACATCGTCATTTTCATTCCGTAATTTTCATTTTAGAGGGAGTTTTGTAAAGCAGTTCATTTCAGCTGTTCTTGTGGTAATGTGACATCCTATAGATGGCGTCCCATAGAAATTACACATAAACTGGTGCGTGCATGCCAAATTAACATTGGTTCACAAAAACAGCCCTAAAATAAAAAGTCCCACCCCCCCCCCAAAAAAAAAAATGACCTTGGTGTCATTCTATTCATAAAAATATGGTCTATCAGATGAACTAAATAAAAATGAGCAATTGATTTGGGAAATAAGTGTAAATGTAACTGCTCCATTTTTTCTGGGCCACCCTGTATTCACAGATACAATCATCCGAGGGCTGATGTTATCTTGAACTTAGATCCATTATGCAGGGTTCGACATTAGCCTTTGCCCGCTTGCCCAGGGCAAGTAAAATTTTGTTTTTGGTTAACTTAGGCCCAATACTAAATGGCAGCATTATTTTGTTCATTATACTTAATTTTATGACTCTTTAAATGTATAAATCACACTTTAGCAACCTCCAGAATTAAATAATAAACAAACAATGCAATATGAGGCTAAACCAAAAGCTTCAGTCTCTCTGTACCCTCAGCCGTTCCACTGAAACTATGTCTGGGTCCACCGTCATTTTTGATAAATGATTCCCCAGAACAGATGGTTATCTCTGTCTATAAATTAAGGCTTTAAAAAAGTGCAAAATTATTTTTAATGTTTTGATTATTGTATATTTTTGGGCAAGTAAATTTTTAATTCGGGCATGTCAAAATCTGGAAGTGATAACTTGCCCAAAGGGCAAGTAGGAAAAAAGTTAGAGTGGAGCCCTGCATTATGGAATCTTGAAAGTACTCTCATTTCTCATCACTTGTTAGATCCTAGTCGAGTTGTGCACTCTGAACTACACCTGGTGCCTGAGGAGTTTAATGACTATAGCATTGGGGTTGATACAGACGTCACTTTCTGCCTGAAAGAACTCAGGGTGGGTATTGATAATTCTACAAGTATTGTGAGATGTGGTGTTGTTAAATGCATTGCAATTGAGTGTGTTACTTTATAATTTGTGCTAATTAAGAAGAGACTGTTGTGCTGTTGGTACTAATGTAAGGTGAATGTGGAGGTGATGACAATAGTGCTGGTTATTTGTTAAAGCCCAAGTAAAGTTTTGGTCAATCAGAAAACTTTTTCAACAGTCTTTCACAAAATATGGTATTAATGATAGGGCCCCTGGGGTTTACATGTCAACCTTGTTTTGCCGTATAGGTACAACTTACATTTTTTGACAGTTTCTTGTCAATATGTAAAATGCTGATTCCAAATCCTGTGGGTACAGAATGTGAAATCTTAAGCATTTGATGATGATGATGATGATTATGATGATGATGATGATGATGATGTGATGGTGGTAGTTAAGGTAACTATGATGATGATGATGATAATGATGATAATGGTGGTAGAAGTAAATATTAGGATGATGATGATGATGATGGGATGATGAAGATTTATTTTTAGTATTTTGTTTTGGTTTCCTTTCCTTTCCAGGCTATCTTGTCATTTTCTGATGCAGCTGGGCTACCAGTTACATTCCAGTTTGAGTCCACTGGCAAGTAAGCTACTTATACATCTGTAATGTTCTGAAATATACAGCCTAATCTGTTTTTCTGTATATTCCATTCTGACTAAGATTCTGTGGTGTATGTTTTAGCATGCCATTCTTGTGGTGGGATTCCTTGTTGTTGTGTTCAGAAAGACAATAACTATATAGAGTTTAGTCTCAGTTATCTAGCCATGTTGGGACCAACAGTCATCTGGATAAGTGATATGGCTGGACAAGAGAGATAATTCGTAATTCGGTAATTTAAGCAAAGCAAGCAGTACAGAAGTAATGATATAGTGCGATTCTTGAAATAAAAGGGTTCATTTGTAATATATTTTTGTGGAAAGCCATTTTTATGAATCAACTTGTCTGACACAGGCAAATACGAAAGTTCCCGCCTGTGTCCAATAATTTTCCTCAGTGTCCAAAATTTTGCCCTCAGCATGCATTATTTTCTGTATCCCCTGCATCTCATGGCACATATTCGTCACTCATTTGTGATGCATGTTGAGCGCATGATAGATGATAATATCATGCCATTTGAAACCACCCATTTGGAAAATGATACACCACGTGGTTCCCCACGGTACGACATTGTGTTGCGCCCTCTTGTGTCAATAAGCAGGAGATGGTTCTGGTGTTACCTTGGTGCACAACATTTGAACATAAACTGACAATGATGTTGAAGTTGGTATTTTTAATGCCTTTACTCTTGTAAACGACCACTGAACCAAACATTTCGCACAGTAAGAGTTATTCAGTATTGAAAAACACAACAAAAATTAGTTTTAGGCTGTTTTGTAACCCAATGTACAGCACTGAAAGATGCAGAAAATTCAACAATGTGGCAGATTTCTGTTTGGTACCCCAGGGTACCATTTATGTCATCAAATAATGCATGATATCTATCTACTCCTAGACCCATCATCTTCTCCATTGAGAGTGACCAGACTGTGGAGGCCACCTTTGTCCTAGCCACCCTAGCCGAGGTCACCAACAGCCAGATGACAGCCTCCCAACAGACCAGGCCTAACCAGACCACACCCACGACAGCACACAAGAGACCCAGGACTACAGCAAAGCCAAGGTAAGGGTTCTAGGGCCTCCGAAGGACGACTCTTCTGGAGGACCACTCCCCCAAACGATAGCTCCCCCAGAGGATTACTCCTGTGAAGACAGTTCCCCTGGAAGACCACTCCTCTGTGGACGACTCCCACCTAACTACTCCTCTGTGGACGACTCCCACCTGACTACTCCCTCAAAGGACCACTCCCTTAGAGGACCACTCCCACAGAGGACCACTCCCCTAGAGGACCACTTCCCTAGAGGACCACTCCCTTAGAAGACCACTCCCCTAGAGGACCACTCCCCAAGGGACAGCTTCTCCGGAGTACAACACCCCTGGTGAATAAATTCACCGTAGAAGTTTAACATGTGTTCAATTTTTGAATTTTTAAAGTTGTCCTTGGGGAGTTGTCCTCTGGGGGAGTCGTCCTACTGGAGAGTTCTCCTCCTTGGGTTTTGTCAGGTGGGAGTCGTCCCCAAGAGAGTTGTCCGGATATGGAGGTAGGAAATCTTTTTGTCATTAATTGACTGATTTCAAGTTTGGTGTTGAAATTTAGTGTAAGTGATGATAAAAACACAAGACTGGCTGGAACATAGAACTTGAAACCAGGCCTGGTGTTGAGATTTACCTGAAATAAAATCTTTTTCTGTACTGTTGTAGCCATGGAATTGCTGCAGCATATTTAAAGCCACAGGCTAACATTGACCACAGTTTAAAAAATTGTGAGCTACAGAATCTTCCATGCTCTAAGTGTCTTTGGTAAGGTCTAAAAATGAAGCCCTGAAAAAAATTGTACTTCAAAGTAATGATTTAGTGCTTTAAACGAATGAAAATCTACAAGCACTCAAGTTGACCAGATTCACCTGCCCATTTCCTCCCATAGACTTATTGTGTGTAGATCTGACTAATTTATAGTTGGGTGGAGTACTAATTGCTTATTCATGCATACCATGCCAGGGGCTGCATAACTTTCCAAACTTTGGTGTTTATTTGTCCATTTGAACACTACTATGTAGCTCACATATCACAGTTTAACATTTTTTTAACTTGAAGCTCCACAATGTTAGCCTATTACTTTAATGGAACTGATTAAACTTTATCAACTTAAACCGCTTCTTCAGTCCAGCAACCGATTTCTCTCCACCCAATCTATTGCAAAAGATCTTTGGGAACAAGGTCTTTTTTTTATCTGCTATACCAAATGTGTAACAAATTACAGGAAGAAATAAAACTTGACTACCTCCGTTACTCAGTTTACATCTGTTT
This sequence comes from Eucidaris tribuloides, assembly GCA_001188425.1. NCBI lineage: Eukaryota > Metazoa > Echinodermata > Echinoidea > Cidaroida > Cidaridae > Eucidaris > Eucidaris tribuloides. The sequence goes on from JZLH01S0008071.1 coordinate 117,994, forward strand.
TGAAAACTTACCTCACAAAAACTACTTTTGAACTTTGAATCTCACTTTATTTATTTCTAAGTGTGTTATGTTTCAAGTGGGATTTTATGTATCTGTGCCGTGAGCTCCTGTACAGGTGGATTTTGGTGCATCATAAAATGTCTTAATTATTATCATATGATCATTAATCTGAAACTTGAAATCACCCAATATCATCTTGTTTGACCTGTCGCTCAGATCTTCAGCCAGCTCTCTGACGACACCTGGCCAAAGGAGGGTGGACATGGGTGGGGATAGACCACCACCTGGCGGAAGAGTACCTAATGGACTTCCTAACAGGTATGAGGGTCAAAGGTCACTTATTGTCCAATAAGAAATCTACATTCATTGATTTTCTGATGGGTATGAGGTCATGGGGTCACTTATTGTCCAATAGGAAACCTGCTTTCATTGTGTCTGGTCAATTTCATTCCTATTAAAAAGAAACCACCAAAGGATTTTTAGATTTCCTTCTCTAGATGTATAGAAATTAAATACAGTGTATTTTGAAAACTTTGTAGTGTAACTAGGAGAACTCTTAATGTGTAGCTGGCTCAGATTTTCACCACAAATAATACTGTTACAACAAGTGCTCTAAGAATTATAGAAAGCATGACAAAAAAATAATTTCTTATTGCACTTTAACATAGAAGAGGAACAGCACTCATGAAAATGCCCCTTAAAGTGGTATTTTTCTAATTGTACACCTCCGCCAAATAAATATAAAGCGGTATATAAGAATCAGCGTACAGTAGGGCAATCAGTTGGTTGGTTGGAAATCTTTTGCAGATTGAACTACTTTATCAGTTTTTGAGGAATGCTCTGGAAATTTGGCATATACATTGGTCTTAGAGTGAAGATGTGCAAGACATATTTTTTTTAATGTGACAGAAACTGCATTCTCATGGTAGTTGCATATAATGGCAGAAAATCAGGAGAAAATATTTTGGATCATACTATTTCCGCATTTTTCAAGCAGTGCTCATGAAATGTGGTGTATGTATATTGGTCTCAATATGGAGAGCAAGCTACATTGAATGTGTCAAAACTACGTTGTCATGGTAATGACATATTATGGTGATTTATCAGGGTTGTCATTGGGTAAACCTTTAGTGATATTTCTAGTTGGATATTTTTGGATATTTCCATAAAATATGACATTTTTAGTGTAGATTATTTTGTAAATCAGAAAAACATGCACATTTTATAGACATTTGTAGATATCGTTTGATTCAAAAAAAGCAACTTCACAAAATTTACTATAATTTCAAAAGCTTCACAACATTTAGAGTACAGATGTGTTGGTACGGTTATCCGACGGGGCACCGACCTTGAAAGGTAAACCCAGTTATGAATCTCTCATTGCGGTTATTGTGAAGTGTGTGTACAAAGTTCATAAGTTCATCTCACTCAGCTCTCAAGTGCAGTTGGTATCATGGAAGGTCACGTGATGAAATGCAGGTCAGTCTAGGGGGCAAGGTTTAATGGTGAGACTTGTCAATTTAAGAGGAAGGTTTCCCCCCTTGTGAACACTGTAGTTTTGCAAGTACATGCTCACAGGACTGTAACTCTTCATTTGTCAGTGGGGATTATCCAACATCAACAGCGAATACAAATATTATGACAGGCAATCTGTTTGTTTAGGTTATTCGAAACCGTTTGGATATTGAAGTCCGGTTTCCAGATAGTAAAATAACCTTAAAGATGCAGCACTAATTTAGAGTATTATTACATAGTTGCAAAGCATTTTCTTTTATCTACAACTGTTGTCCAGTGTGCACCAGGGACATCACTGGAACCTCTTCAATGCAGGGGTGTACCTGGGGGTGAATCCCACAGAATCTTTTGCTCAGACCTGTCAATTTAACAAACCAAACAAGAAAGAAGAAAAAAGTCCACCTTATGACTAGTGAGGAGTGCTTACCCCCCCCCCCCCACCCCCAGTGACATCCCTGGTGTGCGCACCAAAAGGTTACACAGAACTGATGATTACTGGTTTTAATAAAAAAATATGGCAAAATTACACTGATTTTAAAGGTATTGGCTAACATTTGGCTACCAGTGTCTTTAATAAGGTCTAAAAATGACGCCCTGAAAAAATTGCATTTCAAAATGATTATTTAGTGCTTTAAAAAAGTGAAAATCGTAAGTTGATCGGATTCACCTGCCCATTTTCTCCCATAGACTTACTGGTGTACACCTACGCTATTTAAACTCGCCCCGAGTTTTAATTGTTTATTCATGCATAACTTGCCATTGGCAGTGTAACTTTCCAAACTTTTTTTTATTCTAGGGTGTTTATTTGTCCATATGAACATTACTATGTAGTTCAGATATCAAAGTTTGACAATTTTTTAAATTGAAGCTCCAAAATGTTAGCCTATCACTTTAAGGTTACACAGAGCTGCCAAGGGGTACTGATTTTCAGTACTGATGATTACTGGTTTTGATTTTTAAAAAATGGCAAAATTACACAGATTTTTAGCCAAGAAATTACTGAAAGGCATTGATGAAAGTTGGCAGCTCTGGTTACGGCTGTTAAAACTTTTAAGGTACACTCCAAAAGTTCAAGGCTGCCACTCGTAGGGGAAATCCCCTACCATAGGGGAGTTTGGCCCAGCGTAGGTTGTAGGGGATACCTACAGGGAAGATGACCTTCCGCAGGGGAAACGTCGGGGGTTTTGACGATTTGTAGGGGATGTAGGGGATTTTGACAAATTTGCAGAATTATTCTTAAATTTCCGACGAATTTCAAAGAATTTCCGTCAGTTTTGTTCGTCTTCGGCGAGAAAATCATAATCAATTTATTGCATTTACTAAGGTTATTTTGTAGGGGAAAACTTAACTTCGTAGGGGAAAGTGAATTTTTGTAGGAGAAAACGTAGGTTCATAGGGGGAAATTGGATAATTGAGGCATAGGGGAAAAGTTGTGCCCGTAGGGGAAAATACGCATGTGCCATAGGGGGAAATCAAAATTTTGAGTGGCAGCCCTGCAAAAGTTGCTCAATGTTACATTTGTAAAAACAAAATTATTGCTTGATGTGATAAGGGTTAACACTGAGCTGAACATGACAACTAACTGTCATTTTTGCCATTCAAACTTGGTATTATTTTCTCCAGGACCAACACCAGACTGGAGGAAGAGGAGGAATTTCCAGACGATTTAATGCTGGACATCCTTAGTAGGCATGAGAATAGTACCCATGATACCACAAGGCAAGGTATGTACAAGTCAGCTTGGCAATATGCATTCCATTTTTTTTTTTCAAGTGATAGAAAATTGGAACAATAAACATTCTGAATGATGTATAATTATTTGGAATTTGAATGAATTTGCATTTATTCTTCCACAAAGCATGTAGAAACTTGTATAATTTTATCGGTAGAATTATTAAAGAATGGTATTTTGATTTGCCTTTCATGATGCGAGATGGACACTGAACTAATGTGCATTACAAGTCACTGTGAAAAAAAAATTGCAGGTGGATTCAGGTAGGGATTTGAACCCATGCCCTCTTGATTATTAGACAGGCATCATTACCACTGGACCACCAAGAATGCCTAATGACCTTAGTGTTAATTTTAGGTTCTTATCTATAGGTAGCAGGCTACTGCGGATTATTAGGAATAATTTATAATAATTGCATCAGCAAAATAATTATACAATGGTATTTATATTTATCTTTCATGTTGAGGATTCAATAATTGTTTGCTTTGTGTAAAAAAAATGTAGTAAAACCAAATAAATTATCTGTACATAATGATACACATGCTGTAATGAAAGTACTTTTAGTGACCACTCCTTATTTTGCAATCTATACAAGATATGAAAAGTAAAATACCTGTTTATTAAAGGCATTCTATAGTTTCGATAAATAGTATCTATTGTGTCCTTGACTTGGCTTCAGATCATACGCCCAGTCCATCGGCAAGACCAAGCCACGCCCCCGCAGCTCCTCCCGTAACCAACGACAACGATGACATCACCGGTAGTCCCGTCATCCCCCTAGACTCCGCCCTCAGCAGCCGATTCCAGAGGTCACTCGCCAATCAAAGTCACCATGACTCGTCGGACCGCCTCCAGACACGCCTACCAGAGCAGCAGCAGGAACACACCAGCCCCAATAGGACACTACTTGCCAATTTTGAGGACGACACCAGTGCTGGTAGTCATGATGATGTTGGATTACATCAGTCCTCTCTTTTGCAGGATGTGGATGTGGATGATACCAATTGTGGTGGTGGTGGTGGTGATGCTGATGGAAATGATGATGAGGGTTATGATTTCGTCCCTGGAACTCCTCCTAGTAAAAAAGTAAGCAACGCTATATATACTGAAGAGAAATCAACCACTGAGTAGAGTTTGAGTCAAAGCAAATTAAGCATTTGATCTTGTAATATTCTGGAGGTGGGTACTGAAAAGTTAAACCCATCCCGCTCCTATAGTGGAGCTTTGGGCAGTACCCATCTCCGTTTCAGTAACCTAGGGTTCATAGGAGTCAGGGAATTTTAAAAGAAAAAATGGAACTTAAAAGGAAAACTTCCTAGTGACAAAACACAATACAAATTGGGACTGTCAAATAAATTTGAGATGGGTAATAATTCAACTTGTGCGAGGTCGAGTTATACAATGTCATCTGTATATTCATACACAATTTTGGACAATATAAATGTATGCATTGTTATGTCATCAACCGTCATACTGATACTAATTTCTCTGATTTTGTTGTTGTTTGCAGTTCAAGTCTATGTTCTTTGGAGCATCGCAGTCTCAGCAGTCCCAGTCCAGCACTCAGAGGAGTAGACCCCCCACATCACAGCCCCACCCCAGGGGAGCATCTGTCACTGTACTCGCAGAGGATAGCGATGAGGACTGAAAAAAAACTGCCTTGAATCAAATTCATCAGTTTCTTATTTATTTAAAATTCTGGTTTAGATTTTATATATCCAATTGTTTTTGTACAAGAGGTTACTATGCTTTACAAGTTGATTCAGTACTCTTTAGTTTAAAGGCAGGGCATGTCGTTTGCAGCCCCCAGAAACACAGCAAAACATCACTCATGCCCTTAGGCTACTTATGATGTTCATTCTTGGAAATTTGAAGATGAGTAATTTTGCACAAAAACTAACTGATGTTTAATGTGTGTTCCAGGCTTACTGAACTAAGTCACTGCAGTAGCATTATTACACTATTGGCATTAGTCTATCAATGCTTATCTGCATGACACTAATTGATACATTCTGAAAATTTACACCATTTTACCAGAGACATATATACGACGAGATTAGAACCAAAGGCCAATTTCCTCTTGTGCAGTGAACAAGATTTGCCACTGCATTGAAATGCAAATTATGTTCGCCGATGCAGAGAACTTCCGGAAACAGCCATACAAGTGCTACTGCGCACACTCACAATTCCCTTCAACTGACCCCTAGGTCACTAGAAGTTTCATAATAAATGCAAATTGTATGCATACTATTCTAACGAAAGGTTACTCTTGGCAACCAGATACCAGACAGCAAACACCTGTGCTTGCAAGGTACATTTTTATCTTTAATTGATTTTCCATAGCAACACATGAAAGAAATATCTCATCTACTTATAGCTATGCTGATCATCCCTGTACGGTTAGTATGAAAAATATTTCCGAGCATATTCGCATACATAAATATCTCTCTCTTGTGACGGATGTCATTCTCTGTATTTTCTGTTGTCATCTCTTCCGTGCGCTTTTGTTTCCTTCTTTTCTGCTTTTCGGCGGAACGAGGTTGCCATTCCTGTTCCCTTTTGTCCAAATAGATTATCTGTTATCCTGGCGATACAGTGGCCTGACGCTCTCCATTCAATGTATTAATTTTTCATGGTATCTTGATTTGGGTTCATGCGTATGGTCTGAGGTTTTAACATCTGTCTCGTATTTATGTGCATTTAGCGCATGTCTTTGTTCCCATGGCTCTCTGAGTAACAGTACGCGTGTTTTTTTTTATTATTATTTCTTTAGGCCGTATATAGACCCATTGATTTGGCACATACATAGTTTGTAGGCACACATTAGTTTAATTCAGGATATATATCCCGTCACTAGCTGAAAAATAAAGTAATTCATAAATTTGAATAAATTACCGAAGCGTCTATTGCTTGTGGTATATTATGTTGAAAGGAATAACGATCACCTGCAGCATTCCTGGAGAGCATCCTCGTGCAATGCATGATTTATTCGCCTACTTTTTCGGTTGATCTAATCAATTTTCATTTAGATCGCTTCATAGGCACAAGTTTCGTTTAATGAAATTGTCTTTACAGCGTAACGTTGTAATAATACAATTTAACAAGACTGGTTTATTGTTTATTTCACGTCATTTCAGTTATGTATAAAAGAGATGAAAATAAGCCAAAATACAACAAGTTGAACATCATTAAAAGTAAAAAAAAAATTAGAGCCCATGATCTTTGATAGTTTCATATGAATTGGCATTAGTAAGCTGCCCTCTTCTTTTCGCACCAAGTGCGACAAATGTGTGTATGTAATCTACGGTTGTATTTAAAAAAGTAGGAATAAGAAAAAAATTAATTGTCACATTGCTAAAAAGATAACTTTCTTTCAGTTATACATTTCTGGTCCATAGGCCAAATGACATGAGCTTAACAATTTAAAACCATACAATCAATAATGCAAATACAAATACAAAGACAAATACGGGATATAAGAAATAATTACACAAGTAGGCCTATAGACAAACACAACAGACACACAAATCCACAACAAATGAATATGATAGAGGACACACACACATAACAGATAAGGCCGCCCATTTTGTATATGTACCCTACCCCCCCCCCCCGACATTATCAAGTTAACAAATGAGACAGGATTCAATACAATTGCAGTAATCAAACTGATAATTTATGCAATATATGAAAAACGCTATCATAATAGGTGACATATAATGTAGCCCATCCATTTGACATGTATATAGAGCCCCACCCCATTACGTTAACGCACGAAATAGGATCGTTTGTATTTAGGCTTTCTGAAAAAAAAACTCTAGTAAGTAACAAAGAAATACAAATCAATATCAATATCAAATTTAATGAATTCAAATTGGTAACAAATACCATTACATGTATAACTAAGTATAAAGAAATGAAACCTCTATCTTTAATCACTTTCATGTAGATTTCAACATAAATTGCATTCTTGTTTCCATAAATCTTCAGACTTTCAGCCCGAAATGCATTTTTCGATAAAGTATCAAAATTATCGTTCCGTAATGTGGCTACTTTGTTTGCTTGGTTTAGGTGTCGTGTGCAAGCGAACACACGACTGCCGCCACGCTCTGATCAATAACAATACAAATTGTGCGCGGTTCCGGTCCAGTCTTGTAGCTACAACCAGTTTTCTGTTAATGAAAGCAGAAAATCAGCCCGAAATGCATTTTTCGATAAAGTATCAAAATTATCGTTCCGTAATGTGGCTACTTTGTTTGCTTGGTTTAGGTGTCATGTGCAAGCGAACACACGACTGCCGCCACGCTCTGATCAATAACAATACAAATTGTGCGCGGTTCCGGTCCAGTCTTGCATATTCGTCCAAGATTTTACCAACCATTTATTTTGTGTATGAGATGAAAATAGGTATGTGATGAACTTCTATGCAAAATAATTCACTGAGGAAAACAATCCATTGCAAAATTTAAAAAATACAGTTATGAGGATTGTATTGTCTGAGCAGAGATACAGTAACTAATACTATAAAAAGAAACCATCAAAGATACTGGGAATTTTAAAACAGTAATTGAATACTCTATAACTAGGTTCAGTGCTCAAAATTTATTAAATTAAGTATTGAAGATCTTAATGCCGAAATGAACTTAATTTTGAATTCACACATTGTACGATCTGTGTCGCACTTACTCTTGGTGGCATTAAATATGGTGTAATGTTCCAGGCATATTGGCTGTTTGTTAAATTCACCCGTATACACAGTCATTGGTGTGTCTCACTATACAAAAGAAATGTCTAAAAAGTTTCCATCCCTCCATGCTATAAATATTGTTGTACACAATCACCATTTTTTGGTTTTTGTTGAGACATCGAGGTGGAGCGATATTTAGGGATCCTTAGTAGCGTCCGTCTGTCATTGGTCCATAATGCTCATGAAACGTGAATAACTTTGCAACCATTTGGCTGCTTGTAGTCGAACTTTGATGGTAGATGCCTTACTGTGACTTAATGTTCTTTGGGGGTCAAAGGTTGCATATGTAGATCAAAGTTCAAACGTTATAAAATATACAGGTCTGCAAGTATTTACTGGGGTTGGTAACTTTGCAACCATTACCCCGTTTGTAATCAAACTTGGATGGTAGATGCCCTACAGGGACCTCAATGTTATATTGGGGTCAGATGTCACATGAGTAAGTCAAAGGTCAAATGAGGTCAAATGTTACTGTAAAAATTGGATATGATGTATTTTTTGCGCTGGTAAGAGTTGGTGAAATTTTGCATGTTTTTAATTTCACGGGGAGCCAAAGTAGGGCAAGCAACTATACGAGGCATAATACTACCTCAGTATCCAGTCACACATGCCTACACTGTCCAAACCAAATCCAAACAACAATAGCAAAATCTAAACCATTTTATATTTGCACAAATATTTGCTTGTTTTCATTTTTGCGCTATCATCGGCAAGCACGAAATGCGCAAAAAGTGTCCACATGCAAATATCCATGGCTTACAAGATGTAATATGGCAAGACACATTATGGCTGTTACCCCAGTTCCCGATACTGCATGCTTATACTTTTGGTACCGTTGCAAGAAATCTCTGTACATATACAGGCGACTCCCGTTATAACCAAACATTGCAAGTATATTAAGATGTATAGACTCAATTTTTGATACCTGAATTTCTACTTTGTTGTAACAGGAATTTCATTATAACCGTGTTTGTTATAATGGGAGTGCAGTGTACTGAGATATTTTGAGATGGATACTGAAAGGGTTACAAATTTATGCTGCTACATGTATTACAGGTAAACCCTGTTATAACGAGGACATCGGGACCCACAATTTTTTCTCGCTATAGCCGATTGCTCGCTATAAAAGTACATGATGAAAACATACACAAATTTATGCATATGGGACTACATATTAATGTAACAAGATTTCTACCGTTACTGCAATGTTTCTCTAGTTTTGCAAATATTTACTAAGTAAATAATTCACTGAATTGAAATGGCAGACTTGAAAATGTATTAAAGTGAATGATGATTTCAACTTCTCCTTCACTGAAAATGGTGCAACGGGCGGGAAGGATACGTCACCCATACGTCACCCAGTTACATGTGCTAGCTGGCACCACTGAAATATAACAAGTGTGTTGGAGTTTAGTGACTAGCTGACACGGGTCCTCACGCTGTGATAGGAAGTGTGTACAACGCGCGGTGGTGTAGCACGCCAGACTCGTTGATCAACTTCTTGCAAAGGAGTTCATTTTACAGTGCAAAACATTGGTTGCGCTCGCTAGTCGACGTAAACCAAGGTGGATGCTCGCTATAACAGGGTCAATTTCCTTTGTTTTTCTTTATTCTAAAGCTGGGAATTTACCTCGCTATAGCCGAAATTTTGTTATAGCCGATCTCGTTATATGAGAAGCATAATACACAGAGAGGTGTATGGATGAAAAATTGGGACCCAAGAAATGTCCTCGTATTAAGCGGGTCCTCGATATACCCGTGTTCGCTACAACGGGGTTTGCCCGTAGCTATTTGTCTTTTCTCTGTGACTGTACTCGACCTTGTCATTTTCACACAAATTTGATTCAACTCCCTGTTTGTATGCAAAGTACACAACTGTCCCTTGTTCAATGCAGGATTTAGGCATTTTTGTTTTGTGTTTAACATTTGAAAATTTCCTACCTTCCATCTTCTATGTCGAGGTATTCATGAATTTTAAAAGTTTGTCATATCACAGAGACGTGGAAGCTTCAGATGATGATTTAAAAATCACTGAAATCAGTCAAAAAAGGGCAAATTCATGACATAATTAACCACAAATTAGCTCTATGGGGAAGGAATGCAGAGATACACTCTCACAAGACTCATTAATGTAGAATGTGTAAATGCACTAATGATATGTCATGGGATTTGAAAGCATATTGTCAGACTTTTCATGGTTTATTGGTCATTTTGTGCCTTGCTTGGAAAAGGAAAGAATGACTTCGCCTTATAATCTGCAGATTATATATACATTGTTTTATCTGTAGTTCATCATATTGATGTGTGTGATCAGGGATTATGTAAGTGCACATCAATTGTAGCATTTTTGTGATTTGGGGTCTTCTACATTAACAGGCCCATTTGGAAAAAGTGATCTTATATTAAATTTTAAAAAGAAATGTTTATTCAAAACAAAAGAAATTATTGACATTAATGTGAGAGAGATAGTCTTTGCTTATGCTAAATATATGTACCATGGAGCGTTTTATTTTTCAATTTTTACTGATCGTATGTGCTATTTCAGATTTTCACACTATAGCTAACGCCCCAAAAGATAAATTATTGAAATTGGTCTAGAGAAATGAACTAAGCTATTGGTAGGAAATTGCGTGTTGATAGTTTCAGAGGTCATGTGAGTGTGATGTATACAGTGGGTCATTTCAAGGTTGGTGTTTAAAATCTGGTTTTTGGTGTTGGAACAACACTGTTCAAAGTGTGGTTAGGTTGTGCAAGATGAGATTGACCAATCTCTTGTATATCTGTGTATGTA
>JZLH01S0008071.1:130175-142400 GCA_001188425.1 Eucidaris tribuloides
CTACTAATTCCATCTAGCAAAGTTGTCTTCATCAAACAGTACCCTATTTATGCCTGGGGCAGGTGCTAGTGTCGAGGCCTGCTATGTGCCATCAATGCTTCCATTCTGACTAATTTCTATCCATTCGTTTGAACCCTTCTGGTAAGAAGCAAATCAACTTGAAGGAAAAAACTTTGGCTTCTTTTCTAACACCATCCCCATCATTTGTGAGCATATATCTGACGAAAAAAGAAGCTTTCATGGTGCTTTTTTCTTAAAGTCACATAAAATAAAGGTATTTATAGAGTTTTCACAATTGGTAAATGTACTGTCAGACTTTGTGAAATTTTACATGGCGCCACAACATCTGAGTAAAATGGTCTCGCCACAAAATATCAAATTTCGATTAAACTGCATTAATCAAAATAGTTTTCAAATGCAAATCCGAAAAATTGCCTGAAAAAAGTAAAATAACTTTGCTTGTGAATACTGATAATGCTCTATAACAATAGAAACATATCCAACATGTTATTAGAGTTTTTTCTCAATGTTAGACTGATAACAAAAATATTGAAACTACTATACTAATTTGAAGCTGTAACAATAGTGTAAGTTTTTCAAACCGGTTTACAGTCAATTAGACTCACAGTAATAATTATTGTTTTACTGATGCATACATAGTCTTAACAAAGGACACTTTGGTTATACAAAGAAACAATGTCCACTGCTTCCTTATTGAAGCATCGACCTATGGCTTATGAGTCACAAAAATGTTTGTGTCTAATTTCTTTAATACCTTCGTTGACAGATTCACTGAAGACTTTACATTGTTCACTCAAAACTATCAGGTTACAAACTGGTTTACAAAAAGCGCACAAGTCTATTCGAATTCCACATTTCATTGAATCACAAGTAATCATAATCACATTGACATGTGGATCAACTAATTCATATCAAAATCCCAATCTGAACCTACTTGGTATATTCCACTCTGAATACATTAACATCTCATAAATTCATCACTCCACATTAATTGCTCACTAAAATATACAAAGAACTTTTATCCAATTTTTTGTTTTTCTAATACACCCAGCACCAGATATATTGCAACTGTTTTATATAAAGTAAAATAATATATTATTTATAGAGTATTCATATTTTGAATGAATATTTATAAAAGACGAACATTCACACAATGGAGTACTAGTGGTGCTTTTACACCATAACATTACAAGGGCTTACATCACATTCAACTTTGGAGGGGGTAATTAGTATTTCCTGTATATCACACTTATGTATTACAATGAAAGGAGATCTTCTTCAATGTTGTAGATATTGCATGGTAAGAGCCTGATATGACTAAGTACAATATTAAACAGGAATTCCAGGCCACTAACAAGTTGCTTTAAAGAGAACATTCCCTCTACCCCCCCCCCCCAAAAGGGAGAAATTGGCATTTAATCTATATTCTATAGGTAAATACACATGTATAAATCAGGTGATTTCAAGTTCAAGTTAAAATCCCATCTCCCAACTGAACAATGCTGGCTTTACAATGAAGTGAAGAACATTGTAACTACAAATGACTTTAGAGTTATATTTCAGGATAAAATGTAGATACTAACACTCACAACAAGGGATTGTGGATGGGGGGGGGGGGGTAAACACTAGACAAATGCTAACTACAAATGTGGTATCAAACCATGTCTGACTGAGAAAATTTTTGATGGGGAGAAGAAAATATTAGTATTCAATGTCTTAGCTGAAAACATGAAAGAAAGTGAGGGTAAAGGAAACTGGTAGCATTTCCAAGAAATAACCATTACATGTATGAGACGAGTATATTTACATATATATTTTATTTCTAAATGTGGATAACTTCAGATCCGTTTGTGCCAGGATGTATGCGAGTCAACAAGACTACTATGTAGAGATCATTATTTCAACTTGACAATATGCTTTCACACATTTTTGTATTTTCAATTCCATTCCCACAATCCATGATCAATTCTAAATGTATTTCTACAAGTTTGCTGGTCTCCTATCTACCTACAGAAACGGGTGTAAACTTCTAGCCAAAGAAGACACTGCCAAGTGCATTGCAAAAGAAAAAAAAGAAGAAAATAGTAATAATAATTTTAAAAATAACAAGTGAGAAAAATTACACACACATCAAACAAAATTATTACAATATAAGAATCACAGAAAAATTTTTTGGAAAGAAAACTTTGACAAATCCAAACTGAAAATTCACACACAAGTTTCAAGATATACAAAAGTGTAATATCATACACAACAATACAGGGAAAAATTGAAAAGTGTCTATGTAAAGTGAAAATATGTTGTTTGCATTTGACAACGGTGTCTCTTTTTTTTTCTTTTCATATTCTTTTGTTCTTTTGTGCAGAGGAAAGAAACAGCCATGGCATTTTTTTTTAAAGGAGAATGAAGTATATGCTAAATATTTGGGAACATCATCCAATTATATGTATGTTGAATTAGCAGTGACAAGAAAATCTAGCAAACCATGTCGATATTTATTGCAAAATCTTAAACAAACATTGGAGGACATGAAATAATGATAATAATAATGATAGAATAAAAAAGCAAAATACAGGAAAATTCATTTGATTTCTGTAAAAGGGATTCCACAATATCAGTGAAGAAAGCAGATGAATATTTTTGGTAAATCTGGTAGGGACACAGATGAAGAGAAAGAAATGATTACAGAATTAAAAAGGAAAAGATTCAGTGAATATTTTGACAAAGTCACACAAGAGCAACGTTCACCTGCCTTAACGCATTACCTCCCAAATTCTAGAATTCCCATAGAGTTAATACATCGTGCATTTGGTTTCCATAGCTACCAGGTTAACCATTTTCCCTATGCATAGTGACTTTAAAACATCTCTAAATCTTTCTCAAAGTATGTCTACATTTATGGATGTCTGACAATGATACCAAACTAAGACATGAAGTAGAGGTGTCGAAATTTGATCTAAACCTCATTGATTATCGTGGAAAAAACATCGTCGATAACACGATTTATCGCCAGAGTTGAAAAACAGATTTGTGATAAAGAAGATAAATCTATTTTAGCCTGAACTTGCAGCCCTGTAGGGCTGTTATCAAAATGTAGTCAAAACAATGTTGCTTTCTGTAGACCCTCTTGTAACTAGATCAGGAGATTCATGGTGCTGATTGTTTACATTTTTGGTGGGTAGTGTGTTGACAGAGTTGCTATGATTGTTGATACTTATACTAAATGCACTGCTGCTTTTAACACTACAAGTTTGATAGCTGAACAGCATGGAGGTGTCTATTCCATCCCCAACCCCCATTTGCCAGCAGTAGCACTCATGTGCAGAGTATTCATAGCTACAGGGATTTCTTCGTCCCTCGCACTGCAGTGCCTGCATTTACCCCATTAGGTTTTCATAATCAATGATATTTTTGGCCATATCGTGCCTCTGGCGATATTTTGAAATAATCACGAGATCATTATCGTGTAGATGATATTTTTTCAACATCGAGTAATTTCAATATTATCCAAACATCGGCCAGCACTAACATGAAGTATCCAGGCTGTATGCTAACACATAGACTATTATACTTTTGGGACTATACGGGTTAATATTAGTTAATTGCCAGCCACAACACATGAGCTGTGGTCTATTGTTTGTCTCAGTGATTTCTGGTGGGCTCCTGACATTGCATCAGTTGTCTGTAATTCTCTCTTCCTGTTCCGTTGCGTTGTGCTGCAACACAAATTGTTTTGTCCATTATCGCGGTACAGTCGACTTTGAAGAGTTCCAGCACTTTGAAGAGTTCCAGCTCTTTAACTTTTCTCCACATTTGGTTTTGTTAATTTCTTGTCCCGTTATTAATATCCCCTCTGGATCTACGAACGTGGTCGCCCTCAACACTTCAATTGTTCCAGTTTGCCATGTTTTATACAAACTCCACATAGTTACAGATCATTTTGGGTGTTTAAAACTCTGGCAGCACTGTTGCTTTGACGGAGTAAACTATCCATCACAAATCTTTTGTCGAATTTAAAATCACTGCGCACTTGCATCCTTCAGTTCAAACGTGCGCAATGCTTTGAAGGCCAAAAGTTTGCAAGAGTTTGTCGTTGAGGATTTTGCTGCAGTTGTAAACACAGTGCTAGGGAACAGCAGCTCACAAGGTGCTAGCCGTGCCCTAAATAGTCCTTACTATCGCCCTCACCCTCCCGGATGGGACGGGTCCAGTCAATGCTATGTGTCATCATCACTATCGTATCCCACTGCTGACACCAGCACAGTTATGTCATCAGGTTTACCGCCTGTCAAGAACAACATAAAAACACATCATTGTATACCGCTGAAATATTTTATAAATTATCGCACAAATTATATCAAAATACATTATATCTCCCAAACTCCCACATGTAGGAACTTCTCTTTACCAACATCAATCAATGTAATGCAATATATTTTAGCCTTCAGGCTACCATTTTGAAATGTTTTCAATAAACCATTGTAATAATCAATCATAGTAAAGTGCAGTGAATGTTTCTATTATCATTATTTTCTTTTCCTTTTTTAAAAGGGGCATATATATACTCTTTGATTCTTTATATATTTCACATAGATGATGCAGAATTACACAAATGAACTTTCAAGCACGAACAAATAAATGTATTACACATCTAAAGATGTAACTTTTTTTCATTGTACATGTATTATTAATATTCCTGTGCTGGCAACAAAATGTCGGGGAATGAGAAAGCGGTTTAAACATGACATTCTGTATCATATTGTTGACGACAAATTGAAATTTTTGGCTGGCTATTGCTCAAAGTATTAAAGGATTACTGACAGGATATTCTGGTGAACTGGAAAATAGTTTTCCGTTATTTATCAAATTTGGTTCACCATGTTATTTTGATATTATGACTTTCTACAAAAATACTGGCAAAGGACAATTCAACAAAATAGTCATCTCAACACCATTTTACATTTTACTTTTAAGAATAAACACAAACCCCAAAAGTTCTATTGTTGTCATGTCATCACATGTAAATATGATGGCATTTAAAGGGTATACTGTATTATACTTGTTCATTACACATTAAGGTTATGGATTAATGGGAAGAAAGACTGAGGAATAGAGGGTTTTTTGTACAGCGTGTCCCAAAAAAAGGTCCCTCTGATAGACTGCTAAATTACATCCAAAATCAAGTATCATTCTCTATTTCGTATTCTGATTTAGAAAGCCCATTTTTGTTTCTAACTTTTGTGAAAATTCCATTGGTCTCGCTTCATTGGTTTTAAATACACAGTCTATTATGTAACAGCAGTGCTTTTTGGCCCATTCCAAGTTTGTAGTGCTACATCAATGCATCAACCTGAATGTAAATCAGGTGGAAGGACATGCAGGAGAACAATAAAAGTTTACAGCTGGATAAAGAAGGGCAAACAATAAGTGGAATACACTCTGTAAAAGCAAACAAAGCTAGTGGAACAGAACTTTGATTAGTTTTCATTTTAAAAAGTGGATGAACAGTCGTTGAGATAATTTAAGTGAAGCGTGGAATAAGGTATAATATGTCTGTGATGTGCCTCTCTTTTTATCAAACTTGGAATGGGATGAAAAGCACTGCATAAGAGGCTGTGTATTCAAAACCAATGAAGCAGAACATTTGAAATTTTCACAGGAAGTACAAAAATAAGTGGGCTTTCTAAATATGTAACCTCAATGGAGTATAAAACTTGATTTTGGAAATGATTCTGTGGTCTACGAGAGGGACATTTTTTCTGGGACATGCTGTATGTTACAAAATTAGCAAATCTAAAGATCTTAACCCTGTCTGTACCAAGAAGTAATGGGCTACTATCAGTAACAAAACTAGGCCTATATCCCACATGTGGGACTAAAAGAATATTCTTACCTGTAAACTCCATTCCATTTTCTCTTGCATGATGAGCAAATGGGGACATGTAGGTAGGATCATACGCCAATCTCCTGGCCTTTGAAGCTATGTCATTCACTGTCTTCTGTATACTAGAGTATGTCTGGTCCTATTATGCAAATGAGAAAGAAAATAACACAGGTTGATTTGAATAAATGTGTGGAAATGTTTACTGGAAATCCCATATTTCGAACAAAGACCTATATGGGGATATCCCCCAAGTCACAACCAAAATCACTACCAGAAGACTTCAGTTTGCAGGACACTGTAAAAGAGCGTGTAGAGTGGTTTCTAAACAAGTCACTTGGCAACCAACTCATGGAAAGAGATCAATTGGGTGGCCTATTTAGGCCCATGGGTGCCCCAAGAACACATACATTGATCAACTACAACAAGATTCTGGCTATGTCACCAAGAAAATGGAAAAGATCATGCTAGACAGACGTCTTTGGAGAGCCATCATTAATGCCCGGCAGCAAGAGTCGATGGAGTGAGTGAGAGTGACTGAGATTCAAATAAATATTTGAAATAAAATCTGACTTAAGTTAATGTAAAAAAGTTGTACTTGTCCTTTGCCCCCAAATACACACTTTGTGAACTTAAACACCCTCCATATGACACACACACACACACACACACACACCATCCCTTGTTTCCCCCACCCACTTCACCCTCAAAACCATTACAACTTTTATGCACTTCATTTAGAAGCATGAATGGTATCATTTCGCAACGATTAAAATCAGTGAAGATTAATGTCAGTCAGTGAAACATGTGTACTGATTTCACATTCACACCTGAGCTTATGCCAGCAAACTTTTATTCACTGGGACAGATATGTCTACAATCTCTTGCACAATATCACACATAGACACCGAAGCACATGTGACTATTGTGCAATACAACGCTATTACTCTTTTTAGATGACAACACATTACTGCGAAGTGCAAGTCCTGTTTATCATTCAACTGAACTGTATCTAGAGGTTAACAGAGCACCATGCACAGCTACCTGTATCTACAGAGAGAATGACGCTGGCATGATTCCAACAAAATCTACGTAAGCGGGTCATACTTAGGTTGGGATATCATATTTCTAGTCATCATTATTACATGTAGTGTGAATCTAACAACATCTTTAACGTACATGTACACCAGCCATTTTTGATGTGACAAAAGGTGACCCTCTCCCCACTTCACCTCAAATAATAGCTGCCGTAACATTTCATCAAAATTGAGGTACGGAGAATTTAACCTAAAAAGGGATGCCATACATGTATTTCATTCAGATTCCATCAAGCCCTACACACTTTCATGTCAGGTTCTGAATAGTTATGATACAAGTCAGAAAAATAGATGATTCATTGACTATATTCCTATAGTCAACGAATAATGTACAAATGTTATCTTGGACGAATGGTACTGTGTCAAACTTAATAGCATCAGTGAATCATGTTAATCTTTTAAATAGTGCATTTACAATGTAGGCCTGTGTGAGGCTGTGTAGACAGAAAAGCTGATGATCTAGTAATTACAGGCCATGAATCATACAATATACATTTTCTTTGCTTTCTGTCACAAATTAAACGACCCTGAGGCATCGCTGGAGGGTAAGGTAGAGTCCCTTTACAGACAGAGTTGCAACAAGAACATTCTATTGTGTTTGGCCCCAAAATGGCAGTGCCCATCAAAATTGAATAGAAAAGTTATGTAATACTGCATTGTAGTAGCCCCAAAATGGCATTCAAATCACGGGTTGTCATAATTCTTGATGTAAAGGGACTCTAAGGGTGGAGAGTAAATACATCCCCTTCCCCCCTACCCCCCCCCCACCACCCCTTGGGAAATTGTGTCATTTGCGATTCTGTTAGGTAAAATAATGAAGGAACTTTTTATTGCTTGTTTTTACTTGTCTGGTCTGAGCGCCCGATGGGTATCCCCCCTTTCTTTATATCTGTAAAACCCTTTTTTGGGGGGGGGGGGGGCTTGCTGACGTGTCATCTGTCTGTACACAAAGGATTTGGTCAGGAAAAAGTTTAGGTAATGCCCATGAAATAACCACTCCACATTGGACATAGAGCTATGTGTCACTTGGGTGTCACATCTTTCTGGGTGAAAGTTCAAGGGATCCAGACAGATTCCCATTTGGCTGAGAACACATATTTTACAAACCAACTGGGAAAAGGTAAACGTTAACCTCATATTTTACTCTAAATAACCTGTGGAAAATAAAAGTCAGATTTTTGTGAGAGATTATACAGCATTTGACCATTTTTCATATCCTCTGCCCCATCCCACTCACACAGAAACCTACTTACGGAACTACTTATCATGAGAGCAAGCATTGTGTATTCAATATAATTTGAGCTATTGTTTTTTGGCTCTGTTCTGATAATGTGCTCATGATAACGTACATGTACATTCTAATAAAATCTTCTTTTCCTATCCAAAAAATACTTACTCAGTGCTTCCAAAATAGTCTCTTTCTGGAAATACAAACTTATCACTGGCACAAAGTCAAATAACAAGAATTTCACATTTTATAATGGTAGTGATATGCAAGTAACTCTAGTACAATATTAGGATATTTCACCTGTAGAAAGCACATTCTAACGAAGTAGATTTTAATTGTATGTCAAAGAGGGATGACATTGCTGTACATCTAACCTTTGATTTTTCCATTGATCTGATCCCTGGCATTTATTTTTAGCAAAAATGCTATCAATATGCCCTGGTTAATGCAAAGTGCTATTAACAGCAGTTTGGCTCATGTGTAACATGAATTGATATTCCAGTGTACAAATCTGCACATACATGTAAATACACATTGTACTTGACTTCCCGAAAACAATAATATATTGCACTATACGTACATTTTTGACGATTGATGACTACAATTTGCCCCTGTGGATCCTCATTCGATGTTACAATTTACTGTATATCGCTGTGCTTCAAGTTAGAGTTGTTGGCCATGAACCAGCCCATTAAAAACGTTCACATCTGCAGCAACAGACACCCCGCCCCCATACATCTCTCACTTGTTAAGTACTATTTCAGGAGCCTAATTCATCAAAATGCTTACGATACGAATACCACATCACTGACATTAATGACACTGATGTAGAGTGCTTGCACGAGTTTGCAATAATTCCAGATGTATACCATTTCCCATTTCTATTTTGGGATTCGCATTTGTGTATGTGTGACATTTGTGTGTGTGTGTGTGTGTGTGTGTGTGTGTGTGTGTGTGTGTGTGTGTGTGTGTGTGTGTGTGTGTGTGTGTGTGTGTGTGTGTGTGTGTGTGTGTGTGTGTGTGTGTGTGTACATGCGTGCGTGCGTGCGTGCGTGGTTTTTTTTTTTTTCTACTGGATGACTAGTGCATCAAAAGCAAAACCATTGAATATTATTTTGCTGCTACTACTAGCAGGGTTTAATGTACTGCTAATTACTAGTACTACAAATGTGAACATGAACGTGAGTGTCATCATTACCATGAACTGATACCCAAGTACATTTAAGAATTTCACTGGGTATCTTATTTCATTAAGAGAATAAAACATGTTTTGTACTTCCGAATCCTGCATAGTGGCGAGGGCGGGGGTATAGCTGAATCACTATAACAATTTGCACAGTCTGACATTCAACTTAAATATCACTATATGTTGTTGACAAGGCCAACTGACATTTGGACTGTAATGGGGGAGGTTGCAAGTAGATGGACATGTACTTTTACATAAGACCCAAGATTTCATATTTTATTAGTTCTGTCAGTTCCATGCAGTCATCAAATTACTCTTCCTTGGAACATGAAACGAGAGATGCATGACATCGCACATATTATCCATCCATCTACATGTATCAAACACATTACCTCATATTTGGCAAGTGACAAGTTTGTCTTTATCTCTCCATCACCTAGGATCAGAATGGAAGAACCCATCTCAACTGCGAATTGGATCCTACTACCACATCGGTGGCATGGGGAGGGGGCTGTGGTTGCCCCTCCCCAAAATTTCATCTCAAAAGAGAGATGAGAGAAGAAGGTTGGGCATTTTTACCCCTTGTGTTTTTTCCAATGGAAGGAACTCAATCAAATCCATGGTTTAAAAGTTTTTTGATAAAACTTTTAAAATATTACCCCGATAAGTGGCAAAACAGGTGAAAATTTGAGTCAATCTATTATTAACCTAGAGCAATTCGGCTGCGCGCAGCCGATGGGGTATGCCTCCGACCCCCGTCCAATTCCAAACTATGAATGTACGGTCATCATAACTTTGACCGTTCAACTCTGAAATCTTATCTATGCCCATATACATACTTCACCCAAATTATATCAATATCGATAAACCGTTCTCAAGTTATCGTTTGTAAAGATATTAGTATGGGTCCTCGTGACCTTTGACCTTTGACCCTTAAACCCCAAATATGATCAGTTCATTGGTACCTTATAACACTTACTTCACCCAAGTTACATCAATATCCGAAAGCCGTTCTCATGTTATCGTGGTAAAGACACTAAGTATAGAGCCTTGTGACCTTCAACCTTTGACCATTTGACCCTGAAATCTGATTGTTTCATTGGTACTTATAATACATACTTCACCCAAGTAACATCAAATCGGACCAGCCATTCTAAGTTAACATGGTAATGAGCCCAAATACAGACATCTATCAAGCCTCGTGACCTTTGACCCTTGACCTTCAACTCCAAAATCTATTCAGTTCATTGGTGCCGTATAATACATACTTCAGCCAAGTTACATTCAAATCCAAACATGCCTTTCTGAAGTTAGTGTGGTAACGAGCCAAAATCAGACATGTTTTAGGCCCTGTGACCTTTGACCTCTGACCTTTCAACCCCAAAAATCTAATCAGTTCATTGTGCTCATAATACATACTTCACCCATGTTACATCAAAATCCAACTGGCATTTACAAATTACGCCGGTAACGAGCCAAGCCAACATATTTTAGGCCCGGTGACCTTTGACCTTGACCTTTGACCCCCCAAATCTAATCAGTTCATTGTTGCTTCATATACAACTTCACCAAGTTACATCAAAATCGCGACGGCCGTTCACAAGTTATCACGGTAACGAGCCCAATCAGACATATTTTAGGCCACTGACCTTTGACCTTTGACCTTTGACCCCCCAATCTAATCAGTTCATTGTTGCTTCATATACATACTTCACCCAAGTTACATCAAATCCAACCGACCGGCATTCACAAATTATCGCCGGTAACAAACCCAAGACAAGTCAGACATATTTTAGGCCCGGTGACCTTTGACTTTGACCTTTCACCCCAAAATCTAATCAGTTCATTGTTGCTTCATAATACATACTTCACCCAGGTTACATCAAAATCTGACGGGCCGTTCACAAGTTATCGTGTAACGAGCCCAATCAGACATACATGTATTTTAGGCCCTGTGACCTTTGACTTTGACCTTTCACCTCCAAAATCTAATCAGTTCATTGTTGCTCCCTAGTACATACTTGGTCTTAAGTTACATCAACATCCGATCAGCGGTTCTTAAGTATGCGTAACGACGATCCGGTAACGGACGGACGGACGGACGGCGACGGACGGACGCACGGACGGACAACCCGAAACATAATGCCTCCGGCAACTTCGTTGCGGAGGCATAAAAACATGTAAATCTTTGATTTTTAAAGTTCTGCACACAGTTTGTGTGTGATTTGTCCAGTTTTTGTCATATGACCATTATCTGTCTTATCATTTTTTTAAATCTCAATCAAAGTTTCTCTTTTTCTCCCAAAACACTAATTTAAATCAATCACAATTAAAATCAACAATTTAAATCACTAGATTTCATTCTGCCAAACCCTGCGCAACTCCTCCTGTAAAACAAAATCCTGTATATGCCACTAATCCCTATTTACGCCAAGGATACGACTGCTGAGCTTCATTTTGTTCCTAAATGCCAACACCCCCAGCCACACCAGCTGGCTAGCATTCCTGATGGGTCAATTTGCTATCCACAAGGCAGGTTAGTTTACCAGCTATGCACCTAGCTGACAGAATGCATTGATGTCAATGACATTCATCCCACATTTGTTGTATCCAGTACTACTGACCATGATTAAAGGCAGGGCATCTCTTTTGCATGCCTAAAAATTAACATTGTGTAAATACGATGGCATTCAAAAGAAAATGCCATCTGGGAACCTTTAGCAAAATATAGGAGCTAGAAACTCAGTTTTAGTGGAATTATAGTGACCGATATGACTCTGATTTGATTTTTTTTTCTCGCGAGGGAAAAATT
>JZLH01S0008074.1:13782-26862 GCA_001188425.1 Eucidaris tribuloides
GCTCTCCTTTAATTTAAACATCATAATTTGCCACGAGTATAAATAATTTCCATTAGGTATGATGTTGTTTTCTGATGTCTGGGGTGACAATGTAGAATACTTTGAGTAAGATTGACCAAAAACTTGTCTGATTGACCAAAACTATACTTGGGCTTTAAATATGCACTAGATTTTATCATTTTATGATGATATCAAAAAATTCTCTATCATGGGAGAAGGACACCAGTCCATCCCACCCTGCGCGGTACCTTTGTTTCCTCGTAATGACCAACTCTCATCCAATTAATTCCCAATAGGCCCAATGCTATTTTTTTCAACAACCGCAGTTGAATTATGGTTACATTATAGTTTTTAATAACATTTGGCAAATATTTATTCAAATGTCAGTAATTGATCAGTCATGGGACTGACAACACAGATGCTTGAACCCTTCTTTCAATGTAAACATGACCTGGCGGCATCATGTGAAATTGATCGTCAAGACGTCAACATGCTTCATCTCTATGGAGATTGTATTCAGCTGTGGAGCTACAGTACACAGGGTTGGTGAATCTAGGACAGGGGTAAAAAGCATTTGCAAACAAGATGGGGTATCATACAAACAATCAAAACGTCGTCTTATCAATAGTTAGGATATTGAAAATTGAAAATGCACCAGAAGTCAATTTTAAGTAAAGAATACTTTGTGAATTTTTCAGCTTTATTTCATTTTAAAAAGCTACAGATACCCATGAGCACTTTTAACATTTTATCTGTGTTAAACCAATGAAGATGACTTGACGTAGTAAAACCATGGACCTACATGTAGTACTCGTAGTAGGTTCATGGTAAAACACTCAGTTTCCATAGAGCTCAGTCCAAAATACTATAGCTACATGTACACTATGCAGTACAGGTTCTGGTTACTTACTGCTTGGTGCAGTACGGTACACTTATACTGTTTACACACATAAAATGATATTGAGCATTAATAAGATTACAGGAATGTGTTGACATACAAATGAAGTTCAGAATGTTGCCATGGTATTTTTTTATATTTCAGTGGGTCATGAACTGATTTACCAGCAATATTCATCGCAGAAAAGAAAGTTAAACACATAACACGAGGAAGAGATTGCATCAAATGCCTGTAATGCAGTAGACTAAGCCACACCCTCATCTACTAATCTTCACTGGTTCAATATCAATTGCACACACTGCATGCATGAACAGATCTGAATATACTTTATCAACAGTGTTGGCAGCTGTACGTTCATGGAAGCCAATGTACATACATTCCATGATTCAACATGATTCAAACTGCAGAGCACTATTATTTATGTGTCTCTCTCAGAGTTTCAGTTTCTCTAACCCCCAGTATCCATTAAAAGGAGATTATATCATACACATAGTTTCACAATGACTACATTTTCTGTTAGAAATGCACTGAATTCACCAACATAAAGATAAATTAAATATAAATAAATTAAAATATCTCATGTTAAATTAGACATGTATCTCATCAAAGTTTCATCATAAATACAAAGGAAAAATATTGGGGTAAAATAACATAAATTTAAACTTCATCTGTGAACTCAGTTAAAACAAATAACATTAAAATATCTCATCATGGTATAAAATATCCCATGCATGCAG
Source organism: Eucidaris tribuloides (assembly GCA_001188425.1). NCBI lineage: Eukaryota > Metazoa > Echinodermata > Echinoidea > Cidaroida > Cidaridae > Eucidaris > Eucidaris tribuloides. The sequence goes on from JZLH01S0008074.1 coordinate 15,418, forward strand.
TACTTTCAGTTAAAACATGATCAATCAACAGATATAATTTGCTTTAAAAGCAATTGTGCATTAGTAAACATCCATCATGTGGAAATATACATGTACACTAGGCCTACAAAACATGAACACTGTACTTTGTATTCTGCACAATCACTATGAAATATTCAAACGCATTCTGCATGTACCATGGCGTGTATAATAATTATTGATACTCTGCAAAAACATATTTGATATGATTTCATTTTTCTTTCAGTAAAGTACTATAAGACAGCTTGCGCATGTATACGTGCAGTAACCATCGCATTGATATAGTCACATATTTGCTCTGCAGCACTACAAAATAAAGTGGCATTATGTACGGGATATGCTACCCTGCATTACCAACGCAACCATGCAAACAATTATACCACCACAAAGGGCGGTGAAATTTGTGCGTATATGATTAAACTTGCACTCAAATGGCTTGGGGTGTATAATGCATACATGTATAATGCTACAAACAGGAGAGAGTCAACGTTGCTACATGTAATAATAATCAGTCACAGGTGTTTCATGTTTGTGACAGAGTGTTACATTCTGCACATAATCCCACCTTACAGTGTTTTTTTAAAAAAAATTAAAACATTGAAATACACGATGAATTCAATCTATGATGAATCTCCCATTTTGACAATGTGAATACTTCAAAGTGGAGATCCAAACCTGCTTTGAACATTTTGGTTTCAAGTTACCATTTTATGTCATTTTCCTACAGAAACATCATACATTTTATTACATTATATCAGATGTTGGTATGATGATAGAGTCTAATAAATTTCATTGTTATACACATATAGTCACTCTCCTAAAATAATTGCCCAAGCCAAAATATTACCAAAATCAGGTGACTGAGATACAGAGCTCTACTGGTGTACAATGTAGTTTCCTACCTCATTATACCCCCAAGTGTGCAATTACCCAATAAAAGAATTAAGTGACTGCACAGTCCTACTGTCACACCAAGTTGTTTTTATCATTTTTCTCAAAACTGTAAAAATATGACGTAGACAATTATTTTATGAGTGTGAATGATGATATTTGACCAGTAAACAATGGATGTGAATCAAAAATAGCATTTCAACTTTAATGTGAGCATATTGGCATTATGTACTTCAGGGAATAGCACTATCATAGCAGTTTGTTTTGTTTGAATCAGAAATGACAAGTCTTTCAATTCAAATATAGGATGAGATACATGTAAACTGAAAACTATCCCTGGAGATTTCATGACAGGTTACTAGTTTGGAAAATGAGAAATGTCCCAAATACTGATTTGGAATTGGGATAAGTACACAAAGAGCAGTCTACATGTATGAACAAATTCTGTTTTGTTTGCCTGGAAAATGTCTGGATTTGTCTATATCGCCACTGAGACTAGTCTCAATTCCAGACCGTGTGACTTTTTCTCCCTACGAGTAGCAGTGCGGTCACCAAGCACCCGCATTCTGCGATGGCAATCATAAGAACTGCACCTCAGGAAATTAGTCTGATGAAACTTTGAAAGTAAGCCTAATTTCTCTAGGAAATAGGATAAGCTCTTGCATCTGGAAGCCAGACTAGACTGAGGCTTGAGATTAGACTACTCTGCTGTCACCAAACTTTGTTATGTGAGTGTGACTGTTCCTTCAATCGACGCCCCCCGACAGACACCGAAAACTGACTCATCTACCTCATGGCTTCAGTTGCACGATAATGAAACCCATTTGTGCTGTACTTGAGTTGGAGTGCTACCTTGTTGCATGTACACTTAACCAGCAGATATGATTGAGTATGTGTGTACATTGTAAATATGCAGTACACTATATCCGTGTAATATTTTTCTTTTATTTTAAGTAAGTACATGTTTCCATGCAGTAGGAGAGTGTAACTTGGATTGAAGCAAATATTTCTAAAAAAATTCTAAGATAGCTAAATCACTAAATGAGTAAATTTGAGTTTATAATTACGTGACCTGCTAATCAATTGATCAAGCAATCAATCAATCTTTTGGGGGGCAGGAGGGGGGAGGGGGCTGGGCATGCACCAAAAGTTGCAATGCTGGATTTCAAATGTATGCATAAGTTCTAAACCTTAGTAATGGATGCGTAACATTCCACTTGGCTTTGAAGTTTCATGTGCCAAGCTGTTCTTTCACCGCTTGTAAATTTCCCCAGCAGGCACCATTTTTGCATAAAATTAAACCAAATTTTATGATTTGCTCGCTTTTCATTCGGACCACTAAAGTATGTCGGTTTTCCGATATATCGGTTTTTAACGGTTTTTTAATTTGTCGGTATTGTCGGTATTGCCATTCATAAAATACCGTTACATGTATATCGGCGTTTTCCGATATCCTGTTTTTCTCCGATATTTTCTTCCATATATCGACAAAATAACAACATCCATTTACAATTAATAACTTTCCTTCAAAAATAAATTGCCTCCGAAAGAGATATTTCTTTGATTATTCACGCGGAATTTGCCGATTGCGGACCGCTTTCAAATGTACAGACATGTCGCATGTCGCATCAATGTCGCAACTCAATTCCCGTCGACTCTAGCCGCGCCATTTGCGGCCTTTGTCCTTTCCTGTCATTTACCGTTGAGGGCGCATGTCCAGAAGACGGAAATAATAGCCGCCGACCGCGGAACTAGCGTGGCAATCTCACATTTTTCTTTCGTGCGCGAGAGTGATATGCGGAGGGATAAAGACGTTATAATCCGTATTTTGGTGAGTCAAACAGTTTATTGTTGTTGATATTTATTACCAATGATAGAGGTATGGTCATATTAAAAATATTTTCACTTATACATCGTTTCAACTGTCCTACCGTCAGTCAATAATTGACTTCAGTCCCACACATTGCCATCGATGTTGTGTGTGTAGTGTTTACAGCATCGAGTTGTGCAGTTGGTAGAGTCGCGAGTTGCCCGCTACGGGCCGGTATACCGGGTTTTAACGGATTTTTTCAGCGGTATCGGTATACCGAAAATTTATTATACCGACATTCTTTACGGACCACCATGTTGTTGACATTAGTGAATTAAATTTTTTCAAATTTAGAAAACTTAGATCTTCCCTGTAATTTGTTTGCCAGCGTAGGTGAAAGGGGAAATTAGATCCTGACAAAATCTCAATATTTCAGGTTGTTTCGACCATTTTCGCATGTTTTAATGGCCTGTCAATTAATCCATAATGCACAATCTTCAAACAAGGTACTTTGATAGTGCATGCTTTTCATATTTTTGCTGTAAAATAATGTGAAATTACCCGCCACCACTTCAGATGACCTGATGAAGTGTCCCAGAGAGGACGCGAAACGTTCTCGTCCAAATTCAAACGTACATGTAAGTCCAGTTGACTTGATTTGTTTGTTGAATGTGAAATTACATTTTGTATTCGCTTGTTTAAATCATTACATATTTAAAAATTCATAAGAATTAAGAAATCATTGAAAGGGACACCAAACAGTTGCTAAGACACTATCTTTCTGACGTGGGAGTTTGAACCCTGAATATTCATGAGCTCTTATGTCCATTTTCCAAAGGATTACCAACATTAACACGTTGAAGATGATTTGATTTTGCTTTAACATCCATTTTCCATCGACCTCACGACGAAGTATCTTGTGTAGTGCCCAAAGTTTTCCGCTTTGCGGATTTTCCGCTAAAATCGCGGAAACGGGGGTAGAAAGCGGAAAACTCAGTTTAAAAAAAAAATGTAAAAATAATGAACAAAAATCATAAATAGTGAATTTGGCAAGAAATTGTTAGTAATTTTAATATAAGTATACTCTTATTGGTTTCAAATGCGTCGTGATTTATCATTATTACCCATACAAAATCCAGTCTAGGAATTGCTCAGGCTCAGCGCGCGAAACAGTAGGCAATCATTTTTCACTGTTTCCATGCATTTGAAATAAGTCTTTTCTGAGTTTTCAATGAATTTCAAAATGGTGAAATTTAGAAAGCAGAAGAAAGCAGAATTTGAGGTTTGTAAAGCAGAAGAAAGCAGAATTTCATATTTAGAAAGCAGAAAATTTTGGGCACTAATCTTGTGTCTAGTTTTCAACGGGTTATTAAGGAAGAGTCATTTTCATATTGTGGTTTAATTGATGTAAATTAATGTACCTATTCAGTGCTTACTGCTTAGACCAAAAACAGAAAAAAAGCCCCAGACACATACATTTGAGCAAGTTTCATGCAGCAAACAAACATGAATCACGTGCCGTTAAGAGTTCTGGATACCCAACTCAAACTATGTATAGGATAGAAACAGCTGCATGCACACAATGCACTTTTAAACGTGATGAAACTGTATGCTCCACAGTAGCCAACACATTCTTGTGTTGCTAGTCAGTTCTCCTAAACTCCAATGATTATATTGATTTCTGTCCGTCAGAATATTGATCTTTTGTTTCTGTCCTTCATCCATTCGTGTTACGTCTTACACCCACACTCGCTATATGTCTTTGCACTCTCAATTTACAGTATGCACATGTCAAGCTACAGCTACATGTAGTGTCTGTAAAAAAGAACAAGTGACCTACATGAGCTGAACTATGATGGCTACATTGTTGTCATAATATCATGGGCTGTTTGTCTCTCTTTACTATTGAAACAATACTCCATAGACTTTGCACACATGTACCTTCAGGAGTGGTAGGCTTAACCCATTGACTACGAGATTCCTTAAATCCCCATAGACTTTGTACAGGGCCCATCCGGTTCCCGTAAGCAACGGGTTAACCTTGGACATGGGTTTCTTACGTGAATAGAATAAATTGGAATACAAATGAACAACATCAACATGTACAATGACCAAAATACTAAACCAAATGCCTTGGTTACTATAGTGATTTTAATGCAATGCCCAAATTGTAATGGAAATGTTGTGTTTACATTCACTGGTGAGTGACGGAACAAAAGGTTTGTTTTATTCATGATTTTTCTAATAAGAAAACTTTTGGTTCAGCTGTTTCAAATATTTTCTCATTCGCACTCTTATCTCATTTGTTTAAATTAATAATTTATGTAACTTTCTTTCCGTACTACCTATTTTGCCTAATAACTGTAATAAGACCAGAACTGCCCTGGACAAATTGTATTGGTTGGCAGGCCTATTCATGTGACTTGGGCAGAGTACACATTTTTTGCTCTTGGTTTGGCAAGTAGTGAAAAGTGACTTGAATGACTTAACTCCTAATGTGTCAAAGTCGTAGATATGCAGCACTACCACACAATGACAATACGCACAATATCCATAGTGCTGTAATTTCTCTGGCACGTTAGGAGTTAATGAATTAATTGCACACTCTGTAAGATCTCCATTGTTTAGAAATTAATGAAAAGTACATGTAGCAATCTAGACTTAACAGTTCCTTTTAGAAATCTGAAGTATTTGATTAACAAATTGTGAATCAATTGAATTTTTTATGTACATGTACACGTATTACATGTAGGCCTACAGCGTATCTTTCAATGTGTCAAAAAAAAAATCAACATTGCCGCAATCAGCAACATTTAGAGTGACTGTTGACAAAAATAAATGTATACAAATTTTTCATAAAATTTAGGGAATATTTCTCAAGTTGGAATGAAATTTTGGGTTGTTATTCCAAAACATATAGAATCTGTACACTTTTCCCATTTCACACATACACACACAACATTGATAAATATCTCAATTTATGGGAAAATATCCAACTGTAAACCTATACACCTGTAATATTTTATGACTTCTGAGCTATTCCTACAGTGTGCAAGTTTTTTAAATTGCAGTTTGTTCTACTTCTTAGCACTGAACCTGTGGAGACTAACAAACGAGAACGAAATACAGGCAGTATGTCCGGCTGGGGTCTAGACTCTATGGAGAATGTGTGTTGTATTGAAATCAAGCCATTTCCAATGGGTGGGCAGTGCACAGTTTTGTCAAATATTGAAAAATGAGGATATTCCTTTTGTATTTTTATTTACAATAATGACTTGAAAATCAAACACTCTGAAAGGTTTTCATTTATTGAGAAATTCATGAAAAAGACACAAGTTTGGGGACCGGGGGTTCCCAACTCTTTACCATACAGTATGCTCCCAAACATCACAAGAATGTCACTTATAAACACTTCTACTGTATGTTGCTTTCTGATGACAGGCATGAGTCAGATGACAATAGGTGGTTTCACATCAGCCCGATGTTTCAAAATAGCGCGCTATTCCAGATTTTGAATAATAACCGATCGTAAAATAGCGCGCTATTTGATAATGTGATTTCAAATTAGCACGTTAATTTGAAAGCTCTGATCAAAATAATTTCTCGAGTAAAACTCGGGAAATTTTCAAAATAGCGAGAACACTTTGGTATTGAGCAGGAAAAATACAGAATGTTATGATGAAATCTTTTACGATTCTTCTCGTGGTGTCATGTTTTTTGCATCATAATGGGCTTGGTGGTCAACCTCCATTAATTTCCGAGGGTAGAACGCAAAACAAAACAAATTCAGAAGAAGTCAGCAAGATTGTCCAACACCCTACACCGATAGCACGGGCAATCTGGCATGCATGCATGGCTATTGGCTGCTGGTCGTGGCCCTAAAAATCTACCAGAATTCGGCAGCAGCCTGCAAATTGCAAGATCGATCACGCGGGATATTTTTTGAAGGCCCGCTGTCTGTGCATGCTCAGCTATCGAATTAGCTCGAAATTTTTTCGGGCTAATTCTCTTGGGGCTGATGTGATAGGAAACAAATTAGCGCACTATTTGATGATCGCGAAAAAATCTTGAAGTTGGATTTTCATCGGGCTGATGTGAAAACGCCTAATATAATATATTGTGAAAGTCTAAAAGATTGATGACAAATTTATCCAATTTTGGGTTTAAATGAGACTTAACACAATCATTAAGGAGAAGAGCTTCCTGTATGACACAATGTAAAACAAATTTGCATTCAACTCCCTGTCGTTGTGGAGACAAAGTAATTAGACACTTCAGATTTCCAAACAAGGAGGCACAAGTGTTTTGGAATCAATCTGTTTGCTATTCAAACCAGATTTCTGGCAAATTCGTAGTCAAATACATGTAACATTCATTTACATACGCAAAATTTTGCCTGCACCATGAAAAATAAAGAAAAGTTTGACAATTTAGAGTTCAAGTTCCTGTGAGTCCCCTTTTTATAATTGCATAGTGTACCATTGTAATACTTGTAATACTTTATTTCATCATTCCAAATATAGATCATTATTTCAACCATATGTCATCAATTTTCTGCATGGTACCCAGAATCCCAAAACCTTTTGGTTTTTAGCATATTGCTGTCATCCCTTTTGAACCTCCCACCGTACTGTAAACTAGAAGTGAACTTGACTTTTCATGCTAGATAATTGAAGTTGTGTTCTAAACATTCCACGATCATATGGCAAAAAACACACACACACACACACACACACACACACACACACACACACACACACACACACACACACACACACACACACACACACACACACACACACACACACACACACACACACACACACACACACACACACACACACACACTCACTCAATTACAGTAGCCTTGATATGTACACTACCAGCACGCTACCAGTATGCATTTTTGTGTGCAATGCTTGAGCAGGGAAGTTGAAAAGAGTTCCACATTTCTGGTTTTGAGTGAAAAGATTAACAATTTAACAAAGGCAATAAAAATACACTGATGAAGTCAAAATACAAATGACAAAAATATGTCAAGGTATTAAACAACAACAAAATACATGTATGATGTACATGTATGTCAGTGGACCAAAAATTTTTTTAAATGCTTTACATTTGAACAGTAGGCCTACATGTAACTGATTTACAGTACTTGGTTCAAATAGATTTTCGAAAAAATTTGGAAAATGAGTTTTGCAGTATTGTGGTAATGGTACAGCAAAAGGTGTTCAACATGAACAAAACCATGTAAATGAAGAAAACAATGCATCTAACATGCAAACCCTACCCCCATAATGCTAAGTATCAACCGAACATTTGTCTCTTTCTTTTCTTACAGTGTATGTGCATGTATAAAAATGATATCCATTCTGACCCTGAAGAAAATATTCATTTAATGAATATAATTTAAGTCCATCAAGAAAGTATTTTCACACTTTTTTGTACACAAGAGCTCTGCAGGCACCCTTTTGTCACTATCTGTTACTGCTAATAAATTAATTTACTATCCGAAGGGTTTCACCCCTGGCACCACCACTGCTGGTTCAGAATGATTGTGTCAATAATGTAAATCAGGAATGTATCATTAAATCATATGCACAACATTATCAAAATACACAGTTTAACACTTGACTTCACTGTCCTGTAAATAACTGAGTAAAATAGTAATGTTCTGGTCTCAGTATTCCGGACTTGCTCTACTTTTTAAAACTGTACCTTGCAATTACACAAGAAAATCTATGTTAATATGTACCGTATGTATGTGACTAACAAATGTTGACTGCAATTACTTTTTCCTTTGAGTTTATTTACATTTCCTGTCAGCTGTTTATCACTAAGAACATACTTCCAGTTATCCAGACTGTGTTAATATACAATCAAGTGATTATAAAGGAAGGTGTACACTGTACTAGAACAATACTCTCTATTCACAGAACATCATAATAATTTGTATCAAAGATGACAAAATTTCACTAGCACCCCTTTCCTAGACTGTGCACGTCTTGAAACTAATATAGACAAATTCTAAACGGTCTGGGGATTTCAAAAAAAAAAAATTGTATGACTAATCACTATACAATAGCAGTCAGTATATTTTGATGATATAATGTGTAATTTGAACTTCAAGAAATGAATTACAATGGTGAGAGCACAAAAGAAAGTTTATTACAAACTATTTTTTGATTATGAATAGCACTGTAAGATGATTCTACCAGTATAATTTATGTCAAAGATAAATATTAAATGTATCAAGTTCTCTTGTGACAATAAAATCTTTATTTTGTTATGTATTGTGTTGCTGCTGTGCATAATTAGTCAAGTGGGGGTGTGGCGGTGTGGGTATGCATTTCAGTATCCCAATGCTATTTAATTCCTATCTGTTTACCATGTACAATGTATACATGTATATCACTGTCAGTCACATAAAGAGAACACTTAAAACGACATAAACATTTTCTACAAGACATGATGGCAAAACATGACAAAGACACAGACAGACAGACACACAGACACACAGATACACACACACAAATTCAAACACACTTAGTAGAGTTTGTTAAAGGTGTAAGGTAAGGTAATATCATGATATCTGATTCAAAAAGACTGTCATTATTTGTGACCATTTAAATCTTTAAATTCATGCACATTTGACCACTTGTTTGACAAAAAAACAATTGAATTTGGAACATACCATATGGAGGGCTACCAGGTGACACAGTCTGTAGGAAACTGCCGATAAAAGTCCATGTTGTGGGGAGTGGGAATGAGCCCTCGTCAAATGTGCTTGGTGAAGAGTATGGGCTTCCTTCGGGTAGGGCTTCGTACGTTATATTCCCATTGTCATTCACGTTAGCGCCTTCAACATCTTCAACAAAAATTGCACTGATCACGAGCAACAGCCCGAGTACACAAGTTCTTAAGTGAAACTTCATAGTCTTGCTAGTTCTCTGAAGTGCGTAAACAATTCGAAAAAGTTTATTGCAAGTCTGCCTCTCTCTCAATGAAAAATCAGCAATGAGTTGTAATTCCCCAATATGATGCGACAATGTTGAATCAAGTTTGAACCTGTGAGAAATAAAGTGGAAAAGAATAAATTACAATTACACATATTTGTTTGAGTGTATTTGTGTTGGGTTTGACGTAAAAAAAAAATCTAGTGCTACCAAATCCAACACCCCAAATTTTATGAGTAGGGAGGGCATGCTGGTGTAGGTGTACTAGTCTAGTTTGTCACTTGTGTTTGCAATGGTTTGAAAATGTTCAAATAATGGCATATCGCATGGATGTATGGTTTCCATAGTTCCACAGGGCAGGGTGGGTTCATGCATTGCATTTATTGTCTCGCTCATATTATGAGGTGGGTTCAGGTGGGCATGGAGAAGGATTGTCTAATGTGTGGTTTGTGTAGGCCTACATTATAATGCCGCTATGAAGTGTTCAGGCATATGACTTTATACTTTTCACTTTTTTCCAGTAAGTATTTATTTTTAGCATCTGACTTTATTATTTTGTCAGTGGAATAATTGTTATTTTAGTGTTTTGTTGTTTGTTTGTTGTTGTTGTTTTGGGGGGAGGGGGTGGGGATTAAATTGATCTAGGAAAAGATCTGAAATGTGACTGTAAGCATAATGTACATATATACGCTGACAGTGTATCTATGTACATTATGCTTAAACATTTCAGATCTTTTACACTGTACATGTACATGTACAGCATGTACAGGTAAATTTTAGTTTTTGACTACATCAACTGATTTTGTGTTTTTTATACCGGAAATAAATAAATAAATAAATAAATGTATTATTGCTGAATTAGGTATGTATCAGTCATTGTATATTTATAAGATTAAAAATTACTAACATTTACCACAGTTAAAAAAATCTGAGCTACATGATTCACAATGCTACCACTGGTGTCTTTAATAAGGTCTAAAAATGATGCCCTGACAAAATTGTATTTCAAAATGATTATTTAGTGGTTTAAAAAAGTGAAAATCGTAAGTTGACTGGATTCACCTGCCCATTTCCTCCCATAGACTTACTGTGTTTAGATCTAGGCTATTTGTACTCACCCCGAGTATCAATTGTTTATTCATTCATATCTTGCCAGTGAAAGCATAAATTTCCAAACTTTTGTATTCTAGGGTGTTTATTTGTCCATTCAAACACTACTATATAGCTCAGATCTGAAAGTTTGACAATTTTTTAAATTGAAGCTCCACAATGTTAGCCTATCACTTTAAATGGAATTGATATTTTATTGAAAAATTGATAATATTCAAATTTCAAACTTATGGACGATTTACCACAAGGTCCTATCACATTACCAAACACTTATAGAGTACTAGTTTTAATTTAACAATGGTTAGTATGTTCTGTCCCTCTCCTACCAGCTATCTGCACTTACTACCCACCCACATACTACAGGCATTGTGAAGAGCAAAAATCTATTGACGAGCAATTATAAAATACTATGAATTCCTACAATTTTTATTCCCTTATTTTGTTTATGTAGCTGTACAGTATGTATTTATTCAAATAAATCAATGTATCTGCTGTAAATTTATATTGTAAATAAAAAATAAGCAAATTCATAATAGATCAAATAAAGAAATGATAAAGACAGATCTACAATGTTACATGCACATATAGTGAACTGCAGATTCACAATTAAAGCTGTATGATTTTAACTTTCAATATTGTATTGTTTGAAAAAAATAAAAA
>JZLH01S0008083.1:0-13253 GCA_001188425.1 Eucidaris tribuloides
CGCCGACTGTGAAGTTTCTTTAAAATATGGTATTTTGCCAGGATTTACAGAAAAATTGTAATATGAATCAAAACTTTTCAACACGACCGCAGATGCTATATCTTAAACTTTGAACATGCTACAATCATTCCGTTCTATTAAAAACATCAAACGTAGCCCCCCTATAGAGTATTAACAAAACAGGGCATTATACATAGGCACAGGCAAGTACATATTGCATCTGGAGCGCTCGGACAAGACAACCACCAAGAAGAAAAGTAAATAAAGATAAATAAATAAATAATAAATAACATAAATAAATGAACAAGTTCATAAATACATTAATAAAGAACACTTAATGAGTTCATTAATTAATAATTAAAAATAGACAACCTGGAATAAGAATACAACACACAATGTAATTCATTTATTTATATCACGATACTCAAAGTGGGCCATATATGTGTTTTCGTGTAGGTCTGTGTTTGGTATATAGACACACTGTGTTGAAAGTCCAACACAATCCTCTGATCTCCTTTGCCTATGCCTCGTGACTTATATCTCCAAGAAGTTGCAATTTCACAGCATCAGCCACAACCGGTAAACCCGTTTGGATCATGGCTGAGGCAAGACACATAATGTCTATGTATGACGATATGCTATTCCTCCACATCCTTATGTTACAAAGTGCCTCAACATGTAAAGAGAGTAATTCAAGCACAACCAGGCACAGTAGTCAGTGGTACGTGGGTCAATCATGGGAGGGGGTGATCAATCATACATTCAAAGTATAATTCTTTAGATGGTGGCATTTTTAGCGCCTGCTAACGACAATAATACAGTATGTCTATTGAAATGTCGAGTTTGTTTGGAACTTTTGTACAAAATGCTACAAAATACCATTTCATATTTATTTTTTTATGATTGATTTCCATACAAGTCATAATTGAGTAAAAACAATTCGTGAGCATGATCTGCTAAGCAATACGATATGGGAAACTTTTAATTTCAAGAAGACAACGCTTTGTGAGTATTTAAGTTTCAAGTAATTCGAAATTATTTACACTGTAATGAAAGACAAATGAATTATGTAAGTGATAAATGAAGTTATATAAACCCTTCTTTTCATTTGAAAATTATAATTGGGCCCCGGTGACGAAACTGAATTTAATTTTACAGAAATCAAAAATGCCACACATAAACATGTATTCACAGCATGGGCAATGGATTTTGGAGGAGAAATTTCTACATAAAACTTGTTGAATTTGAGGGTCGGTGAATAAACTGCTAACCATCATTTTGTGAAAATTGAAGTTACCACACATCCTTATCCACCCTCCTTGATGTAAAAATATAATATTTGAATTCGACAATAGATGGTCAATAAAAAGACACCGCTGTCCAGAACCGGATAAAAACTATCGACTTTCGGCAGCCAATATAGCACTAAGCCAAATTTCAAGATGTTTCAATCGTTGGCTTGTGGGTTAGCACTTATTCATCTAAATTTCGAGCGACAAGTTTATTGGCCAATTTCTCACAATTTCGCTATGAAATACAGGTAGCTGGGTGAGTTGGGGAACCAAAGATTATCAGATTTAGTAGAATTTACTTCAGCTCGTAATATATAATAAAGTCTCCTTATGCAAATTTTAAAGCAATTTGCACTTTTACCTGTGGGGTAGCACTATTTTCATGCTGAAAAGCAAAAAATATATTTTGTGTGGAAATTTATGTTTAGAAGCATCCCAAGTAATCCACCTCATAATAAAGTAATATTTTTTAAATACTTAAATTTAATTGAATGTCATAAATTCCCATGGATAACGGTGTATTAATTTCGGAGCAAATAGAGCTGCTGAACTTAATTTATGTCAGAAATGACATACAATTTACAACTTTATTTAATCTTGATCTCCATATTCACAGAGGATCATCTTTATGATACTCTTTCATATGACTAAATTTCAAGACCCCTGACGCCAAGACGCTGATTTATGGATTTTTTCAACTTAAAAATCAATTATCTCAAAGGACACTTTTGTGGTTGAATTATATTCGCTGACCCTTATTTGATAAATGTGATACCTCGGATGCCAATATTGTCGCACGCAATAGCTGGTTCAAAGTGATTACAAGGTATATTCTGAGCGAGCCAGCAGCGTAAGCAGCTTTTGAAGGGGAAAAATTCATGTTGGGGAGCGGCAGGGGGAAACAAAATACTCTGGGTATAAACTCATCCATCTGTATCTGGTCAGTTAATCATATTAAGATTTTAAATGCTCTTTTTACAATATAGAACCCTAAATTCACCCACCATGATAGTAACTCTATGATTTAGTTGCGTATATGAGAACTAGCACGGACTGAGTAAGGGGTCCACAACATTAGATGCTTATGAAAATACCCACAAAATATTATATTTCGGAATTTCAGTGATTATGAAACAAGTCAATCCAATTAACGATGGGAAAACACTCTAAAATTTTAAACACAATTCATATGGTGGAGTTGGTGTTTGTGCGTCTACAAGAATTTCACCTATTTATTCTACTGACTGTAAATAAACAAAGAACTATTTGAAAGAAAACTGTCGCTTAAATGCCGAATGTAATTCTAAGAAATTACACATTTCTTTGCCGATACACTAAATTAAAACTGACTGTTATCTTTTGCAACCTTGTCAGGTTTGCTACAGTGCGAATCAAAACAGAAGTAATTTCTCTCATTAGTTTTTTATATAACTTCCGAATAAATTGGTAAACAAAGAACTAGGTAATCCTACTGAAAACTCATGTTTTTATTAATATTATACATACTTACTTTGCATAAGCAAGCCCATGTAGTAGATTGCAAATCATTTCATTATGAAGAATTGTTTAATATGATGCTTAGAGGAGCATTTCTGTTTTGTTTCCCTAGCTGTCCATACTTCTTAACTCGAAATCGCCAAAATGATTTAATATTGTTGAATAAATATTTTAGAACCTAAAAGAGCCGGCGGCATCTTGTTTCGGATAGTTCTCAGTGAGTCCATTGCGGTTCTGTTTTTCGCATAACTGAAGAACCAATGATTAGATTTTAATTAAACTGGATGAGTTAAATGTAACCTATAACGCAAATGAACTGATGCAATTTTTAATTGAAAGCGTCAGAAGGCTAAAGGACACAGAGCCGAATTACATGTCTAATTTGGTTCATGTACTGCATAACTCAAAATAGTTCGTAACTTGGTCAAAGCATTAAAACAGGCACCGATGAAGTTATTAGGTTTTGCGAGCCAAGTTAGAAGTTACAAGAGTCCAAAATTTACAACGCCATATATATATCATGAGTTTAACATTAATTACCAACATATATTAAAACTCAGAACGCGCATATGAATTTCATAATAAACAACTATTTGATCAAAATGAATGTACATAATTGAAGTCAACCAACAGATAAAAAATTGAAAATGTAATTGAAGGGCTTGAAGAACGATCAAACAAAGTCAAAAAGTACAGAGACCTCAAAAATCGAGCTGAATTAATAACCACCTACCAGTTAAGAATAAACTTAGAAATTAAGTGACTTAATAACAAGATATTTGTAATGATAAAATGATCAGAGTAAGATAGTATGAAAGACAAACAAAAAACAAAAAAAAACTGAACAATAAACATAATATGAAAGTTAAGAAGGAATACAAAAAAAAACAAAAGATAAGAAAATAAAGAACTAATATATTCACTGCTGATTAAAGTCTCAGTATGCTCATAGTACATATCATTATAATTAAAATATACACAATGGGCATACAAAATGATGGCTTTTCAGATATATCCAGATGTGTGAGAAATACGTATTGCAGGAAAACTCCATCCGACTGTGCATAGTACAATAACACTAAGTATGATTTCATTCAAAAGCATCTTATACTACTGACATACAACATTTTAAAGATGTATTGATTGAATAGAACGCTTCCACTATTTGTGACGAATTGTACTCAATAAACATTATCTCTATGAAAGTCAGTATGTTGAATATTTCGTTTAAATATAGAAAGAAGTAAATTATGGGATCTGATAATATTCTTTGGATTTACTGAGCCAAATCATATATTTTGGCACTAAATCATCGAAAGTTGCCAAGGGGATGCATTTTATGATGGAAATATTATTCTAGCGCCATTTTGAATAATTAACGAAAAAATTGGCACGCCATTTTGGAATTTCGCTGAGCCGCTACATAATTTCGTAATAGGAGCCCAAAATGATACTCTTACTGCCCCAAAAACTTTTCATGCTTTTAATCACAATTTGAAACGATTTTTCAGTATCTTGCCCCTCACTCATGTAAATCAAGATTTGGAAAGACTATTGACACAATTATTAACGACTTAGTACTGTTATGCTAAGTGCCAAGAGTTCCTGCTGAAATTGAAATCCATGGCTGACCAGCTGTAAACAAAAGACATAACTCTATACAAAAGAACATGCCAATCCTAAAGCTACTGTCACACTGCGCCGTCTAACGATTCCGTCTGAAAAACGAACACCTACGTTAATTAAACGTTCATTAGACTTTTTGATTCGTTTTTCAAACTTCTAAGCTGCATAATCCTTCAGGATATGTGAGCCTCTGATAAGGTCCAAAACTGAATCCCTGAAAATGTTGTACTTCAAAACGATAGTACTATAAAGCACGGGTTTTATTTTGGCGAGTTTTTTTTTTATTTGGAAGCTGTATGCCCAAAGGTCATATCACACCAATAACAGACTCTGAATTGCTTCCGGTTTTTTTTTTATGTATTATTGAAAATCCTGGGGGGGGGACCCCGAGATTTTCGACTAGATTTTACAATCTATAGAATGGAAGTTTGTGATTACCCAACTTTACCCTGTCCAGTTCCCCTCATAGACCACTGTTTATACACCACACTGTCACACTGTCCTTAAGAATACGTTGCACGCATAATGTTTGTCCATCATGGACTTCAAAGTATCAACTCTATGCTGTCCATTTCATAGAAGTAGAAGAAGTAGGAGAAGAAGGAGGAGAAGACGTACCATACAGCACAAACCGCGATGACAATTGGGGCTGGAATGCTCTCGCTTTCATAAGGAAGACGATGCGAGCTACACCTCCATTGTCTTCGCGGTTTGTGTGGTATGGCAAGCTGAGAGGCCAGAATATCCCGGCGTTCCGATGACCGCCGCTGTTGAAAATTTGGCAAATTTGGAAATTGCATTGCCTCAGAAAAATGGCCCTAGAATCAAAACGCCTTACTCAAAATCAATGATCTTGGTATCATTTTATTGGAAAAAGAATGTTCTAACCAACAAAATAAAAATCAATGACATTTTGCAGATAATGCTGAAGAAATTAGCGATCATACTCGTAGCATTCTTTCTGGGCCACCCTGTATAATTTAAAAAAATGTTTGATTGATTATTTGTTTTTATTTAAATACGGAATAAGTCACCCTTGATCAGCCAGGAAGGCTGAATAACAATCAACAAAATCAATGGAAACAAATCAATCAAAATTAAAGTAACAAAAAACAACATAAAACCGATACAAAAAACGAAAACTTATATCTAGGAAAAGAAAAACACATAAACAAAAACCACAAAAAGGAAACCAAAATGATAAAGCATACCGTGTTAAGTGCTAATCTTAAAGTATAATCAGGTACTGGCTAACATGTTGCACTCACTACACCACATTACTGTATCTGGTGCCTGTTCAAAAGGTTTTTGACTGTTTGCTGTTTGCTATTCAAACATATATTTTTCATACGCGATCAATTACATAAAGACTGTCTAATTTAATAAAGTGCATGAATTTATGTGGTTTACCTAACTTTTAAATGTCGACATTACATGGAAAAATATGCTTCAAACACCTTAGTACGCTTACTATAATATTTCCGTATGTTTCGTTTTGTGTAAGTCTCGGTAACCATCAAGATTTATTTTGCTACATCTCTATAGGTTTGGTCAGTCACGGAAATTTTTATTTTCTTAGATTGTATGGAATTGTAACGAAAATAAGCATCTGAAAACAACATCAACGCTGGTGTAATATATCAATAATATCATACCGTAAATTTTTTGTATCAGGCAAAACATCTTTAATCTGCAGGAAAATTCTATTTATGTCAAACATTCATGTTAATACGTGTTTAAAATTACAATTTCTAACTTCTGAATTGGCAAGCAGTGTACAAAATAAAATACCCTCCCTACTCAAAATTATTGCAACCTACACTATAACGAGTCTTTCTATAATGATTTTACAATGAAGTTTATTACTGGAAAAAAAAATCATTTGAAAATAAATCGATGAATATTCTTTTCCTTTCTTCTCCAAAGCAGAAGCGATTATCCAATGCAGGCGCACCCACGGTAGAGGGGCTGGAACATAAAACTTAATACTTTTTCTCCTCCATATAGGGTTGGAGTGTTAATTCACATTTGCAGAATAATTTGGTTTCATATTTACCGTAAAACGGTTTTAATGGTTTGCAAAGACCTCCAACAAACAACAAATGCCAATGTGTTACTCTGACGTGGTCTCAGAAGGAAGACACGACCCCGCGAAAGAAAACGCCTCCTATCTTCACTAGACAGTAGTAAGGAAGAAACGCCCAATATTTTAGACAAGATCCCTTGAAGTTATAGTTTCTTATTCTTTCTTAATTCTAAAGGCGGTTTATTATTGTAAACATCTTAAAATTGACTGTCATGAGACTTTTCAGTACATTGGAAATAATGATGTGGAGAAAAGGCCATCATCTTTAATTAGTATAGTCTTATCCTCCTTACCACTGTTTTATGAAGATAGGAGGTCACTTTCTTCTTCGAGGGGTGTGGTCTTCTTCCTGAGACCGCTTCGGAGGAACATATTGACATTTTTGTTTGCTGAAAGCCTTTCCAAACCATCAAAACCATTTTCAAAGTTCAAAGTTCAATTTATTTGACACTTTCCGTAAAAACATGACATAACAAACATAGTAATCAAAATTCAAAATAATTACACAGAAAACAACGACAAACAAAATGGAGTTACACATACTAAGACTATACATACAAATAAGGGAAGTGTAAGGACACAACAGAAAGGTTGCTGGGGCCTTATTTAAAGAAGTGCCCTAAATTTCAAAGCAATTATTCCAAATTAAAATCATAGCTTTAAAATATGCTAAGTACTCCCGACACACAGACACACACAAACCAGGGACCTCCCTGCACAAACACACACTCACTCACACATGCACGCACACATACACACAAACATGCAGACAGATATACACACTCACATACACAGATACCCCCTCCCCCCCCGCCCCTCCTACGTTGTGTATAAACATTCATAAAACATGCAAATATTGCATAGAAAAGAGCCTGATGAAATTATTACGGTAAGTATTTTTGGAGCAAGTATTGTTTAAATCTCCTTTTAAAAACATTCACACTATTACTATTTATTATATCTTCAGGTATAGCATTCCATTGCTTTGGACCTTTAAAAAATATATTATTTCTAGAAAGAGATGTTGAGGTAGGTGAAAATTATTAGCATTATAATTATAATTATAATTATAAGTATAATTATAATTATATTAGAAATATGAAACCGAATTACGATGTAATGTCAATTAACACCCCACTCTTATACAGGGAACCGAAAAAAAAAGTTACATTTTATGTTCCAGCCCCTCTGTCGTGGGTGCTCCTGTATTTGATAATCTCTCCCCCTTGGAGAAGACAGGAGAAAGAACATTCATTGATGTCTTTTCAAACTATTCGTTATTTTCCAATAATAAACGTAATTGGGACATCATTACAAAAAGACCCCCTTCAATTTTAAATGCATGCGCTATATAACTGTACGTTAAAATACTTTTGAATAGGGAGGGTAATAATACAAAATATCCCACCGCTTTCTCATATTGATACAAAACGATGAACAACACATGTCAATAAAATTATTATTATCCAGCAGAATTAATGTATTACCTGCTTTTACAGAGACTATGCAGCAAATGACGAGAATCGCAACGTACTTCACTCCCATCCTGCTAACATTTCTGATGGTCATTTTCGTCGTTAATGTTGTCATAAATTTATCGATTCTTCTTTACTTCATCTACCTACATCCGGGTAAGTTCAAGTTCGACACAAATTCGAGCGCAATACAAAGTCACGTGGATTGCGACTCCTGTAGTCCCGACGAAAAGCATCCTACTAACTAAACGCAAAAAAAAAAAAAAAAAACAGACCTGGGGAAAGACATCTAGTACACGAACGTTGAACCATATTGTATTCAAAACATAACCAAACTTAGTCCAGTCGTAGAACATTTTGATTGCAAAGAAACTTTCAAAATGGAAAAAAAAGTGAGATATACAACATTGAGCGTTCGAAAGTGTGATGTTTCTGATAGTCATCTGCTTTTTTTTATTTGGTACTTACCGATTAATTTTCTTTAAGTGGCGGATACAGGGCATATGGGGGAGGTCACGACAACGACAACAACAGATTTCATCATTATTGTTTTATTTTTCTCGTTTGCTATGTAGTAGAGCGGATAAGCAGCCAAAATCAGGGAATTGTGCCCAAAATTTGACTATAGGCCATGAAACTTTCACAGTGTTTAGTACATTGCCAATAAGCTTATATTTTAGATCGGGAGGTACGTCAGATTTCTGACTCTGATGACCTCTAGGGTAATGACCTTAAATATGCAATTTTGAGGTTTGCGAGTCATTTCGGCTAACAATAACCGGCCGGTGCTGTATTTGTGATGTACTTAAATGCATTTTTGTTACAATGGAGTGCCCTGGATTCCAGAGAGTCATTGGTAATTATTAAAGAGGCTTTTCACCTTTGACTTTGATGATTGTGGAAAGCGTCAATGACCTCAAAATGTCAAAATATTGATTTGGCGTTTATTGGTTAATGATTAAAATTATGGTTTATGAATGCCGCTTGAAACACTATATTTGTGTCACAGTGGAATTGTCTTCATATTTTCACAGACCAATATTTGAATTATCAAAAAGGGTTTTCCTTGACCTCTTGAGGGTGTAAAAGGTCAACGACCTCAAAAATATCAGTAATAAATTTTTTTTTTGGGGAATAATTTTTTGGCCGGCCATCATTTGGTTAATGATAAAGTTGATGATGTATGTAACATGCATTAGGCATAAGCTATGTAGCTACAATGCAATTGTTTTTCATATTCCGACTGAACTGTTTATTGATTAATTATATGATTCTACCGTTGAGCCTCCTGATAACCTTAAAAGGTCAATTGACCTCAGAATATCAGAATATTGATATTTTGCGTCATTTAGGTTAATGATGCAATTGCATTATTGATTGTTACATGCTTTAAGCATGCATTTTGTGTCAACAATGGAATTATCTTTATATTACTCTGAGTATTGATATGTGAACTGGCTTCTGCCTTTGACCTCTGATGACGTGAAAGCGTCGAATTGACCTCCAAAATGTTATTAGTATTGATTATTAGTATGGATAGTCATGCGTCAACTAATTATCATTATATGACCATGCATTATGCTACAAAATAATTGTCTACTGTTTCCACATGGCATTGGTTAATATGCTAATTAGGTATCGAACTATGACAGTGAAAGGCCAATGACCTTAAAACATCAAAATATTGATTTTGAGATTGATTGGTTTCATGATAAACTGTTAATATTGTAAACATTGTGCATTTGCTATAACTAAAGTGTCAAAACATATTCCACAGACCGTTGTTGCAACGTAACAGGTGTCTGTGCGAGGTTAAATACTTCAGAAAAATAGGGCTTCACCTGATGTCAGTGACCTCAAATATCATTTGCACGAAATCATGTTGTAAGATAATCTGTGCAATATTATCATATTTGCACTGAACAAAGTCTGTATGTGTAGAGTACAGGGAGGTCCGTGACCTCAAGACAGTACTATATACCACTACTATAGTATACTAGTATTGTTCATATTAACGCTTGAAGGCAGGGAGTCTCATTTGCAACCCTCCCACAACAGAAAAAAAAATAATTCCCTACTTATAAAGCATTTGCCTGTGAAATCTGAAGATCAGAAATTACATGAATTTTGAAAAATATGCAATAAACAATAATTGTGTAGTGTACCTACTAGGCACACTGTTCCAAATCTCGCTTGGTACATGTATATCAGGCTGATAACACAGTACTCATACAATATCAGATGGTTGTGCTGGCATGTGTCAGGTGCTGAAAAGGAATGCAAGGTCATACATTATACGTGTACCAAGGAGTTAATGCCCATGGAGGTAATAAGAGACACGCTCTAAAAATAGTCTAGCATTGACTAGGAGAATCTTTGTCACTAGAGACAAAAAATCAAATCAAAGTCAAACATTTGCTATAATTCCACTAAAACTGCATTTCTAACTCCTTCACTTTGCTAAAGATTCTTAAATAGGATGTTCTTCCATACACCAGTGTATGTGCTCAATGATGAAGTGTAGGCTTGCAAAAGACACACCCAGCCCGTAAATGTACAGGTATCTGATTGCATCTAACAATCTCCCGAACATGCACAAACATGTAGGGCAATGCACTTGTAGCAGCCAGTACACTTCTTCCTGCAGCTGTAGTCGAACAGTTCGATTTTGATGCTTCCATAAAAAAGCTGCCACCAAGAGGTTTCCTTGGTCCAGCCCCAGTCAGATGTGCTAGGTTGGTCAGGATTCAGGACCAGAGTCTGGTTCCAGCATTGGCCTGCAGACATGCACGTTCGATGTGCTGCCGGAGTGCAGCCTGTGTTGGGAGAATGTTCCATAAAGCCGTAGACTTTTGTGTGAAGAGCTGCTAATTCCTGGCATCATTCACTTCCATGATGTTACTGGTACGGTCATACATCAGCACAACAGCAGTGACATTGACTCTTCACTGACATCATTTGGCATACGTAAGAGTTCTTTGAAGGCATATGTCACCTCTGGGAATACTTTACATATCTCCAAAGCAGTATTCTTCCCTCCACCAGCAAATGATCGCTGGTAGAGGGAAGCAAGCTGGCTGGGAGATATGGAAAGTATTTCCAAAGGTGACAGGTGCTCTTGAAGAACTTTTGCGTATATGCAAAGTGGTGCCAGTGACGAGTCAACTCAATGTCACTGCTGGAACCCCCTGGAGCACCCCGTGAGGCCATGAAAGATGGAGAGAGTAGTACCGAAAACTGGATCCAATACCAAGGGCTATCCAATGCTTATCAGGACATATATTGATTAAAGCAGCTACAGCAGTACCACAACATCAGTATCCACAGTGCGTATGGCCACCTTCTTGATACCCTTCTGCACCACATCTGCCACAAGTAGATGCATGTGTATGCCGCCTCCTCATGTGAACATGGGGGTAGACTGGTCAAGTCTGACACGGCAGAAGAGCAGAGGACCCCCAGTTCTACATATTGCATACATTTCCCTGTCATCAGCGATTGGAAGACATATTGTATCTAGTGAGAGTAACTTGAAGAATTTTACCTTCATGCCAAAGAAGCAAAAGGGATTTCTTTGCATAGACTAGAAACAAAACTAAACTCTTCAGGATCAAAAAGGTGGCCATACGCACTGTATATATTGATGTTGTGGTGCCGGCTATAGCTTCTTTCAGTGACATAAAACCTGATGAAGTTTGGATCACATCTTGGTACTGGATCCAGCTTTCATGTGCGTGAACTGGTTGGTGCCACAAACCCAAGACAACGTACTACTCCCTCCCCCTCTTTCATGCCCTCACAGGGTGTGACACAGTCTCATCTTTCGCTGGTAGAGGGAAGAATACTGGCTGGGAAATATGGAAAATGTTCCCAGCGGTGACAGATGACTTTGAAAAGGTCTTACGTATGCCAAGTGATATCAGTTAAGAGTCAATATCACTTCTGGAGCACTTTTTGTGCTGATGTATGACTGTACCATTAACACAAGTAAACGATGCCAGGAAGCAGCTCTTCGCACACAAGTCTAGGACTCTATGTAACATTCCTCCAATGCCGGCTGCTTTCCAGCAGCACATCAAGCGTGCATATCTGCAGGCCAATTGCTGGAACCACACTCTGGTGCGGTTTCTTCATCAACCTAGTTCATCTGACTGGGGTTGGAACAGGGAAACATCTGGGTGGCAGCCTCTTGGATAACCCCACCAGAGGCATCAAAATCTTGTCACGAACTGATCTACTGCAGCTGGAACATTGGATGTACTGGCCTCTGCAAGTGCACCAAGCCTGCACCCAAGTGCTCTGCATTATGAGCATGTTTGGGAGACTGTTAGATGCAATCAGAAACCTCAGGCATCAATACACATAATGCACATGTTTTATATTCATTGTCATGTACTCCTTACGTGTCTGAGGTCACTGACCTCAATCTCTGTTCTATAAGCATACAGATTTTATTATGATATGATTGGATAATGTTGCACAGATTATCTTACAACAATATTTTGTGCAAATTTCAATTTGAGATTTGAGGTCACCGACATCAAAGTGAAGCCCTTGTTTTTCTGAAGTCATTTACCTCACACAGAGACGTTTTACTATGAACTAATGTTCTGTGGAATATGTTTTGACACTTTAATTTGACAAATGCATGATTTCAACAATATTAACAGTTTACCATTGAGCCAATCAAGCCAAATGTCAATATCTTGATATTTTAAGGTCATTGACCTCTCATTGTCATGGCAAGAAATCTACGGATATTGACCAATGATCTGTAGAAACAGTAGACAATTTTAATGTAGTATATATGCATGGTCATATGTGATAAATAGTTGACCATGAACTATCCATCTAATATCAATACTATAACATTTTGAGGTCATTGACCTTTCACGGTCATCAGAGTTCAAAGGCAGAAGCCAATTCATAATTATCATCGCTCAGTGCAATATGAAGATAATTCCATTGTTGACACAAATGCATGCTTAAAGCATGTACATCATAATCAATTCAATCATTAACCAAATGACGCAAAATATCAATATTCTGATATTCTGAGGTCATTGACCTTTTAAGGTTATCAGAGTTCAACGGTAGAATCATATTATTAATCAATAACGTTCAGCGGAATATGAAAACAATTTCATTGTAGCACACATGCTTGCCTATTGCATGTACATCATAATCAACTTTATCATTAACCAATGATGCCAAATATCAATATTCTGATATTTTGAGGTCGTTGACCTTTCACACTCCTCAGAGGTCAAAGAAAAA
>JZLH01S0008083.1:44225-58233 GCA_001188425.1 Eucidaris tribuloides
ATCACTGGGCTCCTCCGGGAATATTTTTCACTGGCACCTGGTTATATTTATGTGTTTGCCCCACTGACCATTAACAATACAGCTTTTTTTCCCCCTGTTCCATTGGTTTTCGCCTCTGCTTTTGGCTTTTTTTATTCAATGAAAACTGTACAAAATACATGTGGCCTTTTAGAATTTTTTTTACAAAAATCTAGCTGTTGTACATTGTAGAGCGCGCTGAGGAGTGCCTGCAACAGTGGTCACAAATAAAAAAATAAAAAATAAATGGCCTGCTCGGCGGCCTTGCGGCGAGTTTTTTTTTTTTAAGCCAATTTCGCCTGGTTACCGAGCGGCGCATGCTCGATATCACTCGCCGCCCATAACACGCCCGGTGCCCGGGTGGGCGCCGCCCGGGCACCGACCTAATTGACATAGTCGAACGATTTGGGTTAAAAGTCGAAGCCGCTCGAAGCCACCCGGTCGCTGCCCTGTTGCCGAACGGCTGCCGCTGGGAGATTGGTCTGTCACTGGGCGGGTGCATTCAAAATTGGTCGGCATCCGGATGGTGCTTCCTCGGCGCAAAGCTGGATATCGCAAAAAGCTACGATCACAAATAAAGCTTTGCTCGAGTGGAGCCCTGACTCCTTCCACGGTAAAAAAAAAAGTTTATGTTCGCCTTGAAAATGTTTGTTTTCAGCGGCCATGGTTTAATGAAGGAATGCGTAATTGGCATTTATTGTTGTTGTGAAACAATCGTGATATGGCGATTGTTGATTGATGATGAATTGGGGAGGGTCTGAAATGGGGCTCCCCACCCATGACAAGAAAAATTTGACATTTTCCCCTTGAAAATGTGTGTCTTCAGCCCATTTTTTAATGAAGGAATGCATGATTAATCTCTGTTTTTTAGTGCAAATGTCGCAACGAATGTTGCTATGTGATAAATTGGGGAGAGTCTGGGAGGGGCTCCCCTCCCAGGGTGAGAAAATTTGACATTTTCGCCTTAAAAATCTGTGTCTTCAGCGGCTATTTCTGATGAAGGAATGCATGATTGATCTCTTTTTTGTTTCGTGGTGCAAAAGGTGTGGCAATTGTTGATTGGCGATAAATTGGGGAGGGTCTGGGAGGGGGCTCCCCTCCGAGGATGAGAAAATTTGTCATGTTAGCCTTAAAAATTTGTGTTTTGAGCGGCCATTTCTGATGAAGGAATGCATAATTGACATTTAATCATATCAAGTTTGAACAGTTACATACAAACGTAATACAATCATTTCATTAACTGCAGCAACGTGTAGGACTCCTGGTCGTCGTCAAACCTACGGCTATCTTTATGAAGGCCGTGACCACGCAAGGTTGAACACAGAGGTCGAACACGGATCCACACTCACTTTGAGATGCCGTACAGGATATGTTCCAGGTTTGTCGACCGTTCAAGAGCCACTATCCATACGATGTGAAGATGGACAATGGTCTCACCCAATCCGCTGTACAAACGGTAAATTCACCTTTATTTATGCGAGCGATCGCTATTCACCATAATTGTTTTCTCTAAGCATTATATTTATATCTTATTCTATACGTTAAAATACTGATGAAAAAATCAGTATCAGTATATTTTTGGTAGGTAAGAACAGAAAGATTAAGAAATCTTGACATTAGAGACCTACATACAAACTTGTTTAATTTTTATTTCCATATTTTAATTCGATTATTTAAATTCTTATTTTTAATTGATTGTATAATACATTATAAATATTTTGATCATATATTGCTGATTTACGTAGTGTGCTCCAATAATCTATGGGGTGACTAGGGAAATAATCTACTCAGTGCGTGTTCGTCAAGTATCACTGAAGACAAACACTGTATAAGATGATATACAGAAGCCACTTTATTTAAGGCCCCGTTACCCTCTCTTCATCGAGTCTGAATATATAGTTTGTGTGTGCATACATGCTTTTCTTCCGATTCAGAAATTGCTTAAACCAATTTACACAGTCAAATGTCCACGGTGCTTCCAATTGTGCATTTTAATAGCCTGAATTATATTCATGTCTTTTAGCATAAACAAGAAAGGTAGTTGTTCAAGAATTCCCAAGATGCAGCTTTTTTTTTCGACGTATCACATTTCATACCAGATATTTAATTATCAATAATTGTGATATCCATATCGGTCTAACTTCTGGTTTCGACATTGTTCGACTTTTATCGTGCTTACATAACAGTAACTACAAGGTTGCTAACACGAGACTAATGCAAGTTTGACGGAACCTACAAATTTAGTGGGCTTATTATGACGTCTTAATAAAATGATAATTGATTTTGGAAAACATTTTCTGGTTATTAGAAGGCATTTTGGGGAAGAAAAAAAAATCTCATAAAACTATGCAAAAAAATTATAAGCCATTAATCATTCAAAAACATTGTTTTCCCATATTACAGCAATTTTATTAACCTTGATGACCCCATTTTGTATCAAAAAGAGCGGAAAATGATGACATCAATAATCATAAATTACCGTCCCAAATTTCATTATACATAGTTATCTGCATAATATACCCGAAGTTATCTCTTTAGTCTCTCTCTCCTCGTTCTCCATTGTATACCCAGCACCATGTCCAGTCCCACAAATCGAACATTTAATCATGTACTCTCGTGATGGACAAGAACGAACTTCCGGTACCATCCCACACGGGCAATCGATCACTGTTGGATGTAGTCGAGGATACAGGATACCAGAAGGCCAGTCACTATCGAGAATATGTCATCGAGGGAAATTCAGTGTGCCGGGACTTATGTGGGGATACAACGCTAATGAACTCCCACAGTGCGAAATAGGTAAGGATGATTTGTTTGTATCATCCTGTGTCCGTAAATGTGTCATGTGATAATATGATATTGTATTCATATAAAGCAAACAACGCAAATATATGGGCAATTATGCATGACCGAAAGACGTGTGGCAGTAAAAATGTTTCAGCTTCTAAAAAGGTTTCGAGTCAGAAGATTTTATGAAGTGATTATATCCCTTAATTTAAAAGTGTTATACACGCTAAGAAAAATACATTCAACTTTGCACCTTTAAAGGTGCAGAGTCTGCAGACCAATGTCATACTGGGAGTACCTTTAAAAGTGCAACTTTGCACCTTTCTGAAAGGTGCAAAGTTGCACCATAGAAAATAAAAAAGGATTCTTCTTTTTCTTGCAAACTGTGTTTTTGTTTGTGAACCGCAATTTACGTTCATTCCAGTGATATTTATACTATTTACATTATAATACACTTTATTAAGTAACATTTACAAATATCTAAAAAATTGTGATACAAATATGACCTTACCGCGGCTCGAACCTGCGACCCTCCGCACGTGAGGCGGACGCTCTACCCACTTATCTAACACGCTGGCCATGCTGGCCGTAAAGGTGTGTATTTTCACATGATTACAGTGTTGAAGCCGAAGGTGCATTATTTTCATCCTTTAAATGTGCAAACTTTGGACCTGTAGGCCGTCTTCGTAATATATTCAAATTCCATGCATGTCTTTTAAACAAAGGTTGTTTTTGACAACCTGAAAGCTTGTCTGAGCTTGTCCGACATAGAAATTCGTAGAAACAGGTGGAAAAAATAGCTCACACCAGGCTTCGGAAGAGAAAACATCCGTAAATTTAAATACATTGCAGGCAAAATGAGCACCTACAAGGTGCAAACTTGAAAACATAATGGAGTGGGGCGAGCGCTCAGCCGTAAAAGGTGCAGAGTTTCTCGAGTACCGCCCCAAAAATTGTTCTGCACCTATTTCCTTAAAATTGCACCTTGTGCACACCTTTATTTTTAGTATATGTGTATTATGTAAATAATCGTCATACTATTTAAAAACGTTATCTTCCGAAGTTGAATATATACCAAAATATACGTACAAATAAATTTACTCTTTCTACAGTGTGAGTCAAAAAAAGTTAACCGCTAGATAATTGCTCATTGTTTTAAAATTCAGCTTTGAACAAAATGTTATCATGCATTTTTGGAAAGAGTGTTTTATCCTGAATCATTTGATACCATTTTTGTATGGTTTATGTTCACGCTTGGATAAACAGGAGACATTGTTTGCGAGGGTGCAAAAATCGATTTGCGCCAAATGATTATGTGATGTTTGAATTAAACAATTGGGATTGGGGTTTTATTTGGGTCTTTGCAGAACAAAGAAACATCTCTTACAGAATTTATCACGCTACACATATCAAAACACACACACGCGTGCGCACGCGCGGGAACACACACACACACACACACACACACACACACACACACACACACACACACACACACACAACAAACACTACTTAATTTTACAGTAGACAGACACACACACACACACACACACACACACACACGAACACGGACGAAGACGACGACCACACACACACACACACACAACACACACACGCACACTCACACACACACACACACACACACACACACACACACACACACACACACACAGCATAATAATGCAGACCAGCCAAGTCTTTAGAGTGAAACAATTCATTATGATGTTCATGCACTAAACTTTCATTATAGCGCGTTCGTGATTGAATTTAAATTTTCATTTGATAAATGTTCATAACGTTAATACTTAGATTTGAATAGGTAACCACAGAAATTATGTAGCCAGACACCATCTCAATACACGACAGTGAGAGAGAATAAAAGACTTGTGTGTGCGTGTGTCTGCCTGTTTGCCTTTGTGTGTGTGCTTGTGTTCGTTTTGCGCGCGCGTGAGTGACTGCTTTTGAAAAAAACTCTCACTTCACATTTTGCTATGTGTTTCATGTGTGTATGTGTGTGTGTGTGTGTGTGTGTGTGTGTGTGTGTGTGTGTGTGTGTGTGTGTGTGTGTGTGTGTGTGTGTGTGTGTGCGCGTGTGTGTGTGCCTACGCGCGTGCGTGTGTGAGTGTGTTTCGATATGTGTAGCAAGATAAATTCTGTAAGGGATAAGTCTTTGATCAGCAAAGACCGAAATAAAACCCCAATCTCAATTGTTTAATTCAAACATCACATAATCATTAATTTGGCGCAAATCGATTTTTGCACCCTCGCAAACAATGTCTCCTGTTCATCCAAGCGTGAACACAAACCACACAAAAATGGTATCAAATGATTCAGGATACAACACTCTTTCCAAACTTGCATGATAACATTTTGTTCAAAGCTGAATTTTAAAACAATGAGCAATTATTTAGCGGTTAACTTTTTTTTGACTCACACTGTAGAGTGCATAAATATTTCACTAAAGTCGGGGTGAAAATCGGAGGGACCCCCTCCCCCAATGATATTATTAATAACAATAATAATAATAATAATAATAATAATGATGATGATGATGATGATGATGATAATAATAATAATAATTATAATAATAATAATAATAATAATAATAATAATAATAATAATACGGCATATTTCACGTTTCCTTGAACCAACATCGCTATACGAGAAGACGGAAAATCTTTAGAAGAAAATTGATACCAAGCTTGTCCAAATTGTTAAAGTAATTTGATTCCAGTGTTTTCCGTGATATGGAGAGTTGCCTATACTCTGTATAAAAGAGAGAGTGTAAAGATAAATTTTATACATGAACCATGAATATGCTGAATGAAAATCCCTAGAAAAACTGTTCAAGCAGTTTGGACAATCTCAGCCTAATTTTTTTATTCTGAAAACGTGCTCTGACTTATGAAACCAATAATTTTGGTTCCACAGCACACAAAAAATCATAGCATTGCTTTTTTATTGTGGGAGAGAAACCCCGTACCGATACGCATGTGTAATTATAAATTGGAAGGTGTGTTATGTTCATGGACTATTTGTTACGCCAAATCCCGGAGAATAAAAAGTGGCAGTTATCCTTGGAAGTTGAATATTAGTTTCTGAAATACCTCAGTGTAGAAAAGCTTACCGTAAAATAAGAAGTATAGCTTCGACTGCTTTTAATTCGAAGATTAAACACAAGCTAACTTGTCTGTGCACAGGGTAGTTTTTCTCTGATAGCAAAATGAACTGTTGGAATAGATGCTGCGCTTTACAAATTGTATTTTGTTACTGTACGATGGCTGACTATTAACTTTGAGGATAATGATTTGAAAAAAGAGTGATTTTGCCAAGCTGCTTCTTCTTCTTTCGTATGAGGTAGTAGCATCATGTAATTTCTTGGAGCTGGGTGAGCCAGTGGACCTGCGCATCCTTTGGGCTAGACAGGTCAGTCAATCCGTCAAGGAATTGGAGAACAGGGCAGTTGAAGATGACATGGTCTGCTGTCTGCTCGTCTGCCCACAGATACATGCCGGTGATTGTCGAAGTCCCCAGCGGTGCATATTGGCATTAAATCTCCCAACCCCAGTTCGCAGCCGATTGAGCGTCACCCAATTCTTCCGAGGTAGCTCAGAACCAGCCGGAGCTTTAACGCCAGGGGGAACGATGAATTGCCGTGGACGATCCGTCTCTTCCCAGCTCTTTTTCCACTCTTGAAGTACGCTGAAGTCTGATCTGCTGAGGGCAGCTGCATGTCGGAAGAATGGAAGACGCGATCGAAGGCGTTGGCGACCTGGATCTTGGGATTTTGTTATTTGGTGTAGGGGATGATCATCATCAGCAAGGGATTTGGTTGTCAACTTTTCTGTCAGATTCTCTCGACGAAGCCTTAGTGGCGCAATTCCTGCAAGGACTGGGAAGAGAGCTGTGGGTGTAGGGCGGAGACATCCAGTGATGAGCCGCATGGTGTCATTAAGTTTTGGTGTGGGTACTCCTGCACCGTGCCTGTGCAGCATATTCAGCAGTGCTCAAAACCAGGGCTGGTGCTCCTGTACGAAGGGTAGATGTTGATGTACCCCATGATGTACCCGCCAAGCGACGCAGCAAGTTGTTCCGTGCTGAGACTTTCGCGCGTAGGGCTTCGAGATGTTGTTTGTAGGTCAGCTGCCTGTCCAGTTTCACTCCAAGATAAGTTGGGTGAGGGTTGTTTGGTGGGCGTGTCCCGTTGTGTACAACATTCAGCTGTCGATTTGCTTCTTTGGTGTTGAGTTGAAAGGCAGTTGCAGTAGTTTTGGCAATGCTCAGCTTGAGTCTCCACATCTTCAGGTAGTCAGCAATGAGGTCCATGTCAGCAGTAAGCACATTCTCTACTTTGCTCCAGTTCCTATCGGTATACAGTAACGCCAGGTCATATGGATAATCATACTGTCGTGAAGCTGTGCGAGGTAGGTCACTTATGTAGATATTGAAGAGCATGTGAGACAGAACTGAGCCTTGAGGCACCCCATTCCGTAGACGACGCAGCCGGCTAGTTTGATCGTCGCTAGTCTTGGTTACGAAACTGCGGTTTGCAAGAATTGTTGCGAGGAATCGTACTAGATGACGGTCAGGGATGGTACGGAGAAGCTTTAGTATCAAGCCATGATGCCACACGGTGTCATAAGCCGCAGTGAGGTCCACTAGAACAGCACCTGTCTTGTTGCCTTTTCTAAAGCTCTTTTCTATATCATTAGTCAACTTGACAATTTGATGGACAGTACACCGACCACGACGGAAGCCTGCTTGCTCATCTGGGAGTTGAGGATCAAGCACTGGGTTGAGTCGGGCCAAAAGGAGCCTTTCGAGAAGCTTGAATGGCACGCAGAGGAGTGAAATTGGCCTATAGCTCTTGGGATCATCTGCAGATTTGTTGGGTTTCAAAAGTAGCTTTCCTCCAGATCTTCGGGATATGCAGCTCAGTGAGGCAGGTTGAGAAAAATTCACAAAGCCAGTCCAGGCTCTTGGGACCGCAGTGCTTTAGAAATTATGGGGGGATGTTGTCTGGGCCCTGAGCTTTCACACACTTCAGTTGCGAGACACCCAATGTAAGCTCAGCAAATGTGAAGGGTTTGGAGAGGGGACCATCTACGCCTGGAGCATTCCAGAGTCTTGAAGTTTCCAACCTGCTAAGTACCTTTTGTCTCAAAGATTACTCAATACAAATTGAGGCAAAATGATATGAGGACAAGTATTTCCAAGTATCGAAAAACATTTAGTTTAAGATACCAACAATAATGAGCCTTATTTATAAGAAAAGCATTCGATCAAAATTAACATTTTGTCTGGCTGTTTGCTTGTTTATTTGTTTGTTTGTTTTTGTTCTGTCTTGATGCAGTAAGTTGTCCGACAGACGAAATTCATTTTGGAACTTTGCTCTACAGACAAGATAATAGCGATATATTCTCACGCGAAACGGCTCCCCGCCACGGATCTCAGAGAAGAGTAGAATGTTACCATGGATACCACTTTGTCGGGTTCTCGTCGAGTACGTGTGAAGATGGACAGTGGGATAATATTGGAATACACAGTATGGAGTGTGTACCAGGTAAAGATTTTATAAAAGAAAATATTAAGTTTATTATTTACACTTCATTTTAAAGGCAGTTAGTTTGGGTAAATGGTAAAAATAAATAATTTCAGATTTCAGATGTCATGTTTTATTCTCCAACATGGAAATGACATATAAATAATGCAAAGTATCAATAATAAAAATATACACATTATTCTTAAATACAAAATACATTATACAAAGTACATACATTCATACTTAACAGAGCGTTAAACAGTGTGAATGTGGGGCTGCGCTAGTTTTTAGATGTGGGCGCACTTTTGTGTATGGGTTTTATTGCGTGTGCGTGTGTGTGCGCGCGTGTTTGAGTGTATGTGTGTCTGTGTCTGTGTGGGTGTCTGGTATGTATGCGTGTGTATCTGTGTGTGAGAGTGTCTGTGTATGTATGTGTGTGGTTAATAGTCTGTGTGTGTGAGAATCAGTATATTTTTTTATAGTAATATATATGTATAATTTGTCTCTTATCGTATCTTTGTCGCAGTAGTCTTTATGCATTCTGTGTTTGAAGAACGGGAATGCACATTCTACGTACTGCATGCATGAAATATGTGAAATCCATATAAGAATGAAACCCAGACATTTCCCTACATCATAGAAGTCAGAACAATAAAAAGTGAACGTTTCAATAAGTTATGACTGTTCAAGGATTATTTATTTATTGCCAAAAATGTAAATTTGTGAATATTGGTGTACAAATCCAATGGAAAGTTCTCCCAACTCAAATCACAAAATGTGGTGCAGTTGCCAATTTAACCCTGTTCTACCTTCGGGTTTGTTGGGTTTTTTTTTGGGGGGGGGGAATCCCATCTCCGTCGATTTTTGCGACCAAGCCGCCACGCCAATTGTTTGACCTCATTACTCGCTGACTTTTTACTCTCAAGTGGTGTGGATCTTTTGAGACCATTTTTGCGAAAATCGGACGTTACGAAGCTGCGCGACATATTGTAAATGCATGTCAGCCCCAAACTGCTCTAAAACGTGATTTTGTTCTGAAACATCATTGCAACTTGTGTTTGTCATTTAATTATATTTATATTTTCAGTTTCATTGGCTGCAGTAAATTGATTCTATTATAATTATACGTCACAAAGTGTCTGCAAAAAAGGAAATCAATAGGAAATTCACCAAACCAAAAAAGAAAGAAAAAAAAATAAGAAATTTATTCTGATGCGGTATTTTTTGGTAGATAATTGTTAGAAATACCAGAATAAAGATATTTGGATTTCATTCAAATTGAAAATATGATAAAACTCTAAGTGTCGATTTCTTTTCAGTGCAGAAGCATGGCAAATGATGTAAGAATTATTAATTACATTAATGATCCACATTAATCAGAACTGAAAAGTAAGATGAACACATATAATAATAATAATAATAATAATAATAATAATAATAATAATAATAATAACAATAATAATAATAATAATAATAATATTAATAATAATATTAATATTAATAATAATAATAATAATAATAATAATAAGAATAATAATATTAATAATAATATTAATAATAATAATAATAATAATAATAATAATAACAATAATAATAATAATAATAATAATAATATCACGTTCTTTTATAGCGCATAACACGTAGCTTATCGCACGTCCCTATATATGTGCTGTGTATTATTATCCAATGGTCATGACAGGTACATATAAGCTAAGCAGCTGTTACGCGCTTGAAGCTATAAATGACCCGACCAGGGTACCCATTTATACACCTGGGTTGAAAGCAGCAAAGCAGATTAAAAATGTCTTGCTGAAGGACATTAATGGAGACCAATCTGGCACTGGCCGTTACACTTGAAAACTGTGCTGGTGGATAGATGGATGTGAATGTGATGGTCGCGTTGGTAAAACAGACGACGATCTTCATTTTGTGGTGAGATATACTACTACTACTACTACTACTACTGCTGCTGCTGCTGATAATAATAAAAAACAATGCTACTACTACTACTACTACTACTACTAGATATCATTTATAAAGCGTTTTCTACATGTAGTTTTTAGGCGCTAGACAAATTAAGATATGAAGTACATAATACGTATACAGATAATAAATTGGAACAAAATACAATACAGCTTACAAAGTGTAAATTAAACTAAAGTAACTAGCATATACTAAATTAAATTAACTAAATTGTAAATTAAACTAAATTTTACATTAAAAAAATACTGAAATTACAAACAGTAAAAACACAATAACATACAAGGTTAACATAATCATAAATTACATGTACTGAGCGAATACATGTTGCGATGTATTGATCCAGGAGCATAATAAAAAAACAAGCGCACTGGATTCTAAATCATTGAAACTATACAGTGTGTCCCAGAAAAAAGGAAACCGAGATTGATGAAGACATTTATATATATTAATAACAAATATGACAAAAAAGTCGTACATACTTGAAAAGCATATTTTCCCTTCTTTAATTTGATACCAGTCACAGAGATTTCCATTCGCACATGACCGAGCAAAGACAATCAGAAGGGACATAGGTATAAAATCATTTGCACGAGCAAATTTGAAATTCAAACTGTCACACTTGAATGTATTCAGAATATCTTCGACATTGAAGGACATCATTGAAAAGCCGATTTTATCTTCTTTCATATGATACCACATTTGTGAAAAATAAGCGATGTATCAGTGAGAAAAGACAAATTGAAAAGATGCTTGTTTTCAGAAATGTTCCAAGATGCATTCATTAACCCTGTTTCCTGGATTTGGCAGCCAGCAACCAAGAAATTACCTTGCGAATATGACTCGGAGCCTATTGTTGTGCCTGAGGAAGATATTGTGTGAAGTCAGCCGTGCGTGAACCTTATTGTTGAGCTCGCTTCAAGTTGCTCGAAATGGATTCATTCTAAATATCACGCTAAAACAGGCATGTTTTAATTGTACTTGTTCTCCGGCATAAATTATTAATTTTTTTTACGAATGAGGTGTCAGATAAAAGAAGAAATAATGAAGTTTTATGTCATGCTTTTGTTTCTTAAAAATGATTACATTTACTACCATGAAATTAAATGCACTCAAAGATGTAATATGTGCGTACAAATGAAGTTTTGGTAGCACTTATATCCATTGTTTTAATTCAATAATGCGTGAACGGTGAATTATAAGTTATGTATCAAATGAAAGA
Organism: Eucidaris tribuloides; assembly: GCA_001188425.1. Lineage (NCBI taxonomy): Eukaryota > Metazoa > Echinodermata > Echinoidea > Cidaroida > Cidaridae > Eucidaris > Eucidaris tribuloides. Next base: position 55,775 of record JZLH01S0008083.1, read on the forward strand.
AAAGGAACAGAGCTTTAAAATCATACCTAATTCATTGAAGAAATTATTCATTATTATAGAATATATTTGACATGAAATCCGGTTTCCTTTTTTCTGGGACACACTGTATAGGCACATTAATGGACACATCAGTAATTTTAGACCCTTTTGAAATGATTATTACCTAGATAACTGTGATGCAATTTTGGAGTCAAACATGGAGAGTCTTACGTACGACCCATCCCCAGGCTCTGGAAGGTTGGAGAGTGGTTATATCCACGGGACGGTGGCTCGGGTGAACTGTAGACCGAGATACCACTTGGCGCTAGGCAATGGGACGTACGTGTGTAACGCCGCACAATGGAGTCCAGCTATCCCAGCATGCATCAAAAGTAAGTCGCGTCGTGGCGTAGTGGATAACAGCTTGGCTTCCCGACCTAGAGGTCCGTGGTTCGAGCCCACGTCATGGCGGTTGTGTCCTTGGGTAAGGCACTTTATCCCCATTACCTCGTCCCTCGGATAGGACGTAAAGCCGGAGGTCCCGTGTTGAGGCAGAAACACCTCAGCACGTAAAAGAACCCACACACTTCATCGAAAAGAGAAGGGTGAAAACCCGGTGTGATGGCCATTTCAACACTTTCAACGTTCTTCGGGCTCCTTCTATGGCGCGTTGTATAGATGCTGCCTCGTAAAGAAGGAAAGCCTAATGTGTAGCGCTTTGGGCCTAATGGGAAAAGCGCAATATAAATAATAATATAATAATAATAATAACGTGTCGGTCAATATCATGAGCACCGTTATTCTCACGCCATCAGAGTCACTGGCATCTTATTTCATCATCCCTATACAACACTTTCACTGGGATTTCTATTCGATTAAATCTTTGGGTTTTATTGACAAGAAAAACGTAAAACCGCTAATCCACAGATAATAAAAGTCTGATTTACCAATAAAAGTATAATCAAATAATTATCAATTGGTATCAATATTGCGTACAGTGTGAATTTCGTTGGAATAATTTTGTATATATTTTTTACCAGGATCTTTTTAAATGTTTTCACGGCGATTTCTCTATCGGAGAGGCCTGTTAATATTCAAGAATAATGATAATGACAAAATGATAACTGTGATAATACTACTACTACTACTACTACTACAACTACAACTACAACTACTACTACAACTACTACTACTACTACTACTATACTACTACTACAACTACTACTACTACTACTACTACTACTACAACTACTACTACTACTACTTATAATATTAACTTCTTCTTTTCTTATACTACCACTGGTACTAATGCTTCTAATATTATTATTGTTATTTTTGTTGTTGTTGTTGTTGCTGTTGTTGTTCTTCTTCTTCTTCGTCTTCTTCTTCTTCTTCTTCTTCTTCTTCTATAGTCTCTTCTAGTTATCATTATATCAATTATTATTCTATTTGATGTGATCAAATATATACAGTGAACGCTTTTCTAAGCGAGCCCAATAATCCAAGACAGTGCAGAGCTCTACAGGACCTGGATCATGGGGCTCGTCTGAGTTGGCAGTAGATGGCATCACAAGTGGTGATTATTACCGTCACAGCTGTGCAAAAACAAGTAAGATATTACACATCCCCACCCGAGTCCACTTGTGATATATATTGTATATGTACATGTAGGGTATACTCGGAAACTTTTACAACCAATAGCATAGGCTGTAATATGTAATGTCTGCCTATTCAGTTAATGAATAGTTTATGCTTAGGTCAAATAGTTGACTTAAAGTCATCAATGGATGGTATTTGGTAACTCATTGATATTGCTTCCATTTGATGGGGGATGTCAAACTTCGGAGCGGTCCGCGTGCAAAATCTAATTACAAAAGTTTGCACGCCGAGAAATTGAAAATTATGTTTGTTAAGTAGTATTTTTAGGTAAAAATTTAGGAGGGGGCAAACCAACATGCCCCCAAATATTTTCATGGCGGAGGCAATCACCCCCACCCTTCCAGATCGACGCCCCTGATATGAACGATAATTGTGGTTAAAAGCATCGACTTCACATAAACTAATTGGCAAGATGTTTTGGTTCTTTGGGCCTCGGTTTCGGAACCTTGGTCTTGGATACAACACTAATAGATAACGTGCATTTTATGTTGTTTCGTTGTTAGACCCTGAATCGAACCCTTGGTGGCGGGCTGACCTTGGTGGCGTTCATCGAATTCAGGGCGTCAAAATATACAATCGACTGGATGCAAGAAGTGAGTACTCGTTCTCATGACTCATCTCAATATGACCATACTATCTAGTTTCTAAGTATGATTTATTTCATTTCCCAAACTTCTTGTTTTAATCTGGCTTCCAACGTTTAGATTAACCCATCCTATATTGATTAGGAAAATACTATCTTGAGTCAACAGCGTTGACGAGGACTAGGTGTCTTTATGTATACCTTCGCATCGACATTGCCACATGTACTGGTACTGGTT
>JZLH01S0008084.1:4090-15139 GCA_001188425.1 Eucidaris tribuloides
ATCTCGCAAGTCTTTGGACTTAATCCTGAGCTTTCTCGGGGTTAGATCTTCGGAGGTAAGTCCGAATTTCATGCTCACGAATCTCGGTTTGACTCCGAATTCCTGAGACTCTAAGGGACTCCGGGATCGCCCAGAGGGATCGGGGATAACTCAGAATTCCTGAGACTCCGGATTAACCCCGGGGTTAACTCTGAACGTGTAGACAACTGGGAGTTAAATCGTCAGAGTTATCCTACGTTTAACTCTGAATTTGCATAATTCCGTGTCGACTTTAGCTCCGAATTCCTGACACTCTAAGGAACCTGGGGTAAACCCTGGGTTTACCTCCGAACGTGAAGACACGACTACAGACTCCGTCCAAGGAAGATAAATGCTTTAATAATATTCATAAGTAGCCTGGCGACTGCTAGACTCTATTCACTATCCACCGCCATTGTCTATTTCTATTGTGGACTGAACACACACTCTCACACACACCATTTGATTTCTGTACAGTTTCAAATTTTGTACAGGGAGTTGGATTTTGAGCAAAATCTGAACTCTAACTTTTAAATAAGCGTGAATTTCATAAAACTGAGTATTGATATCGTACTGAAATCACCTCCCACAAAAATGTTCACTCTTCAGCTATAACTCAAACTCATGTCAGTATTATCTGGTGTCTAGTTTTTGTGTTATTATATATCAAAATTAACCATTTTTTTTTAACACCTAGTATATATATATAACCCGTACCTTGTGTTTGGTGCTGCATCGAGCACTTTTAGTCGATCCTCTACAAACTGTCTTCGCTGGATATCAAGAAGTAAAATTTACAATTTCTTGACAGTACACTTTGTGAGGTATGACTAGTCACATTGAGAGATCATCTTCCTTGAAATCAGGATAAAAGACATATTAAGAGAACATGATCTTTGGATTTCTAGATATACTGATTGACATTTTGAATAACGATATCACACGTTTCGCCTGCTTGAAACTTTGCAATGCAAATACATTTGTTATTTGGTGTATAAGGTTAAACCATGGGACCGGTTAGTTTTGGATGTATGAATAACAATCAGGTCGAATTCGCCAAGAAAGAAAGTGGAGATTTAAGAATATATTTTACGTGGGTGCACCTGAAGCTCCAATAAGATAACGACAAAGTAAACGACGAAATTCGGTGATAAGATACCACTCTCTAAAGAAAACTATTCAAACTCTTGTATTTAAAAAAAAAAATCCAATTAAGATATTGAATGTAACTTCACTGACACCGTGGTAACAAAAATAACAGATTTTCAAAGATTTGTACTTGGTGGTTATTGCAAAAGGCACCCCGCCCCCTTATTTTTACAGTGTATACATTTTGATTAACATTAGGGATTCAGCTTCTGAGATGTTGTGAACGAGCATGATTAAATTGTTTTAATATTATTAAGAAGGAAACAACGGTTCTTTATGCATGTGAATGGGGTATGGGGAGGCCATCCGTTATGACTGTGTGTGGCTGTGTGCCACGTTTATCTACGCGTCTAAACGGGGATGTAACTATCGCGAGTATAAAACGTGACATACCCATGATTAATGACATTTACCCACGCGTATAATGCTGTTGGGAAGCACGTTTCTTTTAATTACAAAACAGTAATTCCATTATCTTTTACAATCATCCCGCACTTTCAAGGCTACTCGATACAATTCTATTTTTTAATCGGAAAATATATAGTTAAACTTCTGTATCATGGGCAGTGGTGCATTCCTATACCGGGCGTCCGGGCCCCACGCTACACCGCACACTTATCCCTCAAGCTCCGTTGAAGATGTTCTCTATCAATAATTAATATCATGTTAATCAGCTACTCTGAACTATTTATAGATGTGGTAAATATTAACACCCACCACTTCGGTACTTCGGTTATCATGTGATAATTATTCACTGACGTATCCATAGCTATACCGCCAAGGGGAAACACATAATCGAAAACTAACCGAATGATTAACCCTCCAAATAAATTTATAGTGTTTGTACAATGGCAACACAAATATATAATTTTGTTTCAACAATGCCGGCTTGCTTGTGAAGCAGTGTGAATAATCCGAAGTCCGCATAGATAAAATCATATCGCACCATGCATGTGATGTGATCCATAATAGTTATGTCTACACGTTCGGAGTTAACCCTGTGGTTAACCTCGCGTTCCTTAGAGTCTCATGAATTCGGGGGTTACCCCCCGAGGTTTGTGAGCATGTAAACAACACGGAGTTATGCAAATTCAGAGTTAACCCTAAGATAACTCCGACAATTTAACTCCCAGTTGTCTACACGTTCAGAGTTAACCCCGGGGTTAATCCGGAGTCTCAGGAATTCTGAGTTATCCCCGACATTCGTGAGCGTATAATTCCGAGTTAACTCCGAAGATTTAACCCTGAGAAATTTTATGGTTAACTCCAAATATTTGCGAGATAGCTCGGATTCCCAAATTGTCGTGTAGCTATACACACTGCTCGGAGCTTAAAGGACGATGATTGGGAACACTTGAAAATGCCTCCAGAACCATATGAGTTGGGACATACCTGTTTGTATACACTAGCTGAAGTGTTTATTTTGGATGGAAGGATTTGTCTTGACTTTATTCACTTGAGGAGAATCAAGCATGGGCAAACCAATATTGCTTTTATCGTGTTCACCGATAGAAATTAATCAATAGCAGCTACACAACACATTTGCCTATCACAATGAATATAAAACGAGTCAACGTTTGACTACTTAATTGTCACAGAAGAATCCCTGCATAGTTTACTTGATTCTAAAACAGTTTTACCCCAAGTTGAGGACCAATTTAATTTACCTTTAAATCAGAAACTTGTTCTTCACAGGCCAGAGCCCCTTAGCTAATGTGGTCTGTATGACAATAGAGTTTACAATCTATTTAGATTTATGGATGTTTTCTTTTCCGAAACCTATTGATGAGCTGTTACCTGTACTTTTGAATACATTTTCAATGCAACATACAACTTGCATACATGTATATTACTTGATGGTATGCCTGGCAAGCTATCATGTTGTCAAGAAGCATCTTTATCCGAAAGGTATCCTCTTAAATATGTTTAAATGAATGAATGAGATGATATGAATGAATGAATGAATGAATGAATGAATGAATGAATTTTTTTTTATTAAACTAATTTAGTATCAATAAATATGTTCAAAAGCTTCCCGTTAGGGGCAGAATAACCTTGCTTAGTGATCACAATACCAACATACCCAGGAAATAAAAGATGAGATGATGATAAGGAGGAGTAGGAGGATGGTTACGTGATGATGAAAATACTGATGAAGATGATGATGGTGATGATGATGATCATCATCATCATGGTGATGACGGTGACAATGATTATGATCATACAACTAGTAACAATGATAATTTTTTCAGAATAATATAAAACAAGAATAATAACTAGATCTGAATTCGTCATTTAGATGAATTATGTGATCCGCATGTCCGATTTGATAATTAAAATCCGAGGACCATGCGAAATGCAATATCTATAAAAGTTCCAGAGTTAATAGCTGTCTCTCTTTGCCCTGATTTATTGATCAAAATTGATTTAAAATTTCAGGCGTGTGCGGACGCGTCCGTCGTGACGTGAAGGATCGTAATTAGGTGTAAACGATGACCTTTGACATGACGATGCTGTGTACAAAATTACATAATCTTAGTCAACTCCAGTGGCAAGATATGGACTAACTCTTATTTTCATTGATGACGTCATAGATGACGTCAAAAGTGAGTGACCATGCTGACGATTACTTGTTGAGGTTATATCATGTAACATAACCATGCAAAGTTACATCACCAGCAAATGCGTTCTTGAGATATATTGATAAGAAAAGAAGTGACATTTGACCCTCATCTACATAACGAAGATGCCTTTTGTTGAAGTTGGTGTTTTGTATTTAATGTGATTGTCTCCTCGTAACCCAAACGCCCACCAAGTTTGAAGGCATTTGATCAAGAGGTTCATGACATACAGAATAAGGGGAAGTTTGGTCCGTACGTGCGTGTACCCTCCCTACTAAAAAGTATTGCAACATAAACTATTACGCATGCATTTTGAGTTGAAGGGGTCTTTCTGTAATGATGTCCCAATGAAGTTCATTATTGGAAAATAACATATTTTTTGAAAAGACATCAATGAATATAATTTCCCCTTCCTTCTCCAAGGCGGTGAGATTATCAAATATAGGTGCACTCACGACAGAGGGGCTGGAACATTTTTTTATTTTATTTTTTTTCTCCTTCCTATAGGGGTGGGGTGTTAATTCACACTAGCATCGTAATTCGATTTCATATTTACCGTCAAACGGTTTGGACGATTTGGAAAGACTTCCAACTAACAAAAAATGTCAATCAATATGTTCCTTTGAAGCTGTCTCAGAAAGAAAACACCTCGCCGCGAAGAAGAAAGCGCTTCCTATCTTCATAAGACAGTGGTAAGGAAGATACGCCCCATATTTTAGACAAGACCTCTTCACGTTATAATTCCTCATTCTTTCTGAATTCTAAAGGCGGTTTACTAATGTAAACATCCTAAAATTTACTGTAATGCGACTTTTCAGTACATTGGATACAATAATGTGGAGAGAAGACCATCATCTTGAATTAGTAGCCTTATTCTCCTCATTCACTGTCTTATGAAGATAGGAGGCACTTTCGACTACATTTTACATTATAGCATCCAAAGGGTTAATAAGGAGTTAAGGTTACATAAGTTATACCTCATTTGAAAGAGCAGAGTCTACTCTGAAGTTTAGTTAATGCGTTAAATTTGTGCAATACCATATACTTGTACATAAACCCAATTCACCACAACATTTAACAAGCATCGGTATTCAGATATTTGTGTGAAAATGGGACGCTATTTACAACAGTACAGTCTGTGCACTATCTCTCCTAAAATTTGATTTCATTTTCTTTACGCTCATTGCACAATGAGTGTAAAGAGATAGTGGGTGCCCCTGAAGGGGCTGACATTTTACAGATATTTTTTCCTAGGGTTCTGGATTGTCTCTTTAGAATGTTGAGATTTCATTGCTGGATTTGAACCCCATCCTAAATTTAGAGAAAGCAGGAATATATATTTTAACCCGTTCGAGACTTGTGACGAATTAACTCGTCTAGGGTTTTCTTGATTCACAGAATCGTTTGTATGATACATTCTACTGAATTTGAATTACAATAATGCCCTTTTCGAATACGTCGTTTTTATTGATGTCATTGTATTTATTGATGTCATTGTATTTTGTGAAGTAGTGGCCATGAAGTAAGAAAAAACTGTGATTCGGGGTTACTATGATTGTAGGTAAAATTATTTCTAATAATTTGTGTTCGTTATCAGTATTATACTACTCAACATTCTGCGAGCCACACATGATGTCACAGGGATCGGCCAGGTGTTCATTTTAAATTACCGACTCAGTATACGCAAGTTCTTGGCCCCCCCCCCCCCCGGTCCAGACACGGAAGAATATGATGCTAGCCAAATAGGGCCTACATGAAAGGCAAGTTTATGTAATTATATAGAAAAGAAAGCCTTCAGAAGATCTAATTCCAGTTGTCGCATTATTGCCCTTTTGAAATCGTTCACAAAGCGCAGGATAATGGTACACGTAAATACCTTCGTAGTTTTTTGAAACATGGAGGTAGAAGGGCCTGTTTGAGATGAATAACTATTGTCTTCACAGCACGCAACATGACACAAAGCAATCAAAAGCTACGCAAAGTTAGTACGGTACATGTACCTATTCAAAATCAATTTAGTTTATATGACACTAATTATCTCGATGTTATGATTGAACGAGGAAAGTAACTGTGCCAGCAGAAATAGTGATCTAATTTATCATTTTTTGTGGCTGAGTGTAGCTCAAAAAAATATCTTGAGCTATCTTTCCGGGTAGAACTCTGGCATTTGCGAAAAAAAATCCCGTTTGTTTGTGAAATATCAATGTCTTCACGGTCTATTTCGAAATAGTTCCTTATATCCATTCGAAAGCGCGCTCCACGACACTCATTCTGCAATGCAGAATCCAAATTATCATTTCTTCGCTAGCTCGAGATCTTGAAGCCGGTTCTGGCTAATTTCTTGAGTTAAGTGTGTGTCCCGTTATGACGCTAAGCTGTAACCAATGATTCGGGTCTTCATGACATGATTTTAGATTGGCGGTAAAATCTAATTCTATATTGATAGAAAATGAAAAAAAACCGTGCAAGTATGTTATTCCTCTTCATAAATCTGAAAGTGGAAGATAAATCCGTGATGATTTTTTCCTTTTAGAATAAATCATGGATCACCTTAGTCTGTCATCCTGTGCGGGTGTCACACTATAAATTATATTTATTTCATTTTGATGTTATTGCTACATTTCGTTTCTCTATTCTTTGATTATTAATTTCGTCAGGTCATGGAATTAATTCTATGTCGCCATACAGGTGCAAAGAAGGGTTGGGCTGTGATGGGGTTATCTGTTCTAATCGTGTCGTTACAAGTACTATGGAAATATCTGATTTTATGCGACTCGAATCAGTTCAACGCAATCATGAGCAAATTCGTGCTCGTTAAAGATTGGGTTATTGATTTGCACGTCAAAAAACATCTATATGAATCAAATCAGCTGAAATCATATCCAATGTGAAGATTAATATAAATAACACCTCTCATAGAGACTTGGGGTAAAATATTGAGTTTTGGTTAAAATCTGGACGGTTAAACTTCATCCTTTTTCCATTTGCTCAGGAGCAAATTTAAAAAAATCCGCGACGTCAAACGTGCACGTGCCGTTCCAAAATGGTCCGATCAGCCGTTAGCCAACGGTTGCACAGGGGATAGCCGATTGACCAATCAGGGCGCTCCGCTCGTCTTGCTACGGTGCACAGTAACCGTGATTCACATTTTGAGCAAAATTGAAACTCACAGAAAGAACAACATTCTGGTAACATGTCGTTATTAGTTTTTCTCATAAAACAACAAATTCATGACGTATGGATCTCAGACTTTCAACACACCGTTTGTAAGTACTAAACTACCGTTTGGTATTGATAATGAAGGGAAGAAATGGACTTGCAAATCAATAACCCAATCTTTAAACCTTTACCGAAGTACATACACTGTGTATATGTGTATAAACGTAAAAGCCTCTTTTGCCTTCTCGATGAGTTATTAGTGGTTATGTTGAAACCATGGATCAGATTCATGGTTGAAACACGGGCTTGATCGTCTTCAAATTGCGCGCTGCAATGCAGAGGGATTATGCATATTCATTAGATAACAACATATCGGTATTGGCCATCCACAGCGCGTGAGAGAGGAAACTCATGCATAATTCATCAGGGTGTTATTGTTTGGGTTCGCGTACCAGAAAACATGTGTGTGATTGGTCCGTATGTAAACGGGGACTGGTATAAGCCACACCCCCTCGTAGCAACGGTAGCTGTGCACTTCGGTCTCAAAATCAAGTCGTCCACGGGGATAGACCGTCTTAAAATCAAATCGTCGCGAACGGGTTAATGCCCCGCAGACGTAATCTGTAGGGGGCATTAAGCATTGCCCTGTCCTTCTGTCCTTCCGTCCTTCCTTCTTCATGTCCGTCCACGAAGTGGTTTCCGATTGATAACTTAAAATTTTGTGAAGGTAGATGCCACTAAAATACAGGTAAAGTACAAATTTGGAGTCCGCCTGTCAAAGGTCACAGGTCAAAGCTCATTATAAATGTGAATTGGTTTCCACATGTTATAAATTTGTGATAATCTATTACATACTATTATACATGCAGTCTGTGTGCTTGTGATGAAATCTACATTGACGTATTTTCACTGCCGGCTAAGTAGCTGTGGAATTTGCTAGGGCGTTCTTGGCTCACCTAATATTGACCAGCAAACAATTTGTGGATGCCAGCAGTGGACTGCCTAGCTGTGTGGTTAATCCCATTGTTCTTTGGAATGCCATTGACTGGGGCTTTGATTGTAAACAAGTCTGATGGGGTAATTGTATTTTGATGTATGACATAAATAGCACAGAATATTCAGGATTGATCTACATGTAGCCTTTTTTGGTGTTTTCTAGAAGTTAGATGATTCTAGACTACGAGGGTTTTGATATATATACTGGGGAAGATGAAGATAGCCAGAGTTTTCTGTCATCTTAGCTCAAGTCACATGTGTTGATAGTAACCTGCATTTTAGAGTTTATCGTGACCTTGGCTCGACACACACACACACACACACACACACACACACACACACACACACACACACACACACACACACACACACACACACACACCTGTGGATTTATGGGAGAGTCTTTGTGTGTGGATAGTTACCTGTTTATTACCTGAGATAGCCTGTACACTGTGTGGATTAATTCTGGAATTACTACATCATCTTTGCTGCAATTGAGAATATGTTGTGAACTTACGCTCAACGCCGATTTCGTCTGGAATACCTGCTACCCTGTGCCGTTGGGATTCATACTCATACCACTGGGACTTCTACTAATCGGGATCATCTTGGATCATCTGGTTGGACTTTTATCATTTGGATTACGCATATATCGCCGTGTGGACTATTTCCTTCATTAACACCCAGCGTTGTGAGTAACTTAGTATAAGAGAGTAACCTAATTTAATGTGATTTGTGAAAGTTTAATTGTATGTCTTGATTTTAAAGGGGAAATACCCCATATAATAAATACTTGTTAAATCAAATATTGGTGTCATTTTGTTTCATCTTTTCGGTTGTGAATCGATCGTAACACACACAATATCTTACGAGATACATGACAGATTTCAATGATTTTTGAGTGTTTAGGTGGATGACACGAAAATACGGATCAAGTCCGAATTCGGAGTCCGCAGATCAGAGGTTAAAGGACACAGCTTATTTTGTATATGCAAATTGGTCTACGCACGATGACTCAAAAAATGCACTAATCGCCATATCCGGGGGCATTCATGTCTTGTTGACACGGTACTTTTCTTGTTATTTGTCTAAATTACGGTTTAAAGCAACTTCTCAAATGCATGTTCTATAGTTACATAGTGTAGTTTTTTTTTTCAATCAGTGGCTATGCGATCTCACAAGACAATATGATTGTCTGAGAGCCTTTAAAATTTTTACACCACAAAATGCATTTTCACGGTGTAACAGCTTCGATAATCGTTTAAATACCCCTCTCTGAGGTTCCAAAATTGTTGTATCCTAGCTTTTCCTGACTAAGAATTGCACAAGAATTAATGGTTGAAATGAGTAGTCCTAATACTAGCGTTTCAAAATTCCCGGGAATTTTCCCAATGGAAAATTTCCATGAGAATAAAAAAAAATCCACGAAGTTTGTGAAAATGTAGGGAGCTTTCGAATACCTTGAACAACTTTGTGCATTTGCCAAAAAAAAAATCAGCATTTTAATTACCAGCCATATGGAAATTGTACAAACAAGTACCCAAGTATATGCATTACCAAGCTTTGACTAATTGATTGGCATGACTTAGCCACATATCATCGTAAAACACTTAGCAAGGTAGCATATGACTGACTTTTATTGAAATAATTTGTTGCATTTTACAACACTGCTTAAACCATGCATGATTAACAAAAAGAGACATTCTCTGGTCTGGATTCTGTTCCATGTAAAGTTAGTTTGCAGTAGATAGGAACATTCCCCTGAAATTTCAGAGCTTTTTAATTTTAGGGAGCACAAACTTCTCAAGTATTATATATGTATATTATATAATACTTAAGAAATTGTTAAGAAATTGTTAAGAAATTGTTCTTGAAAAATGAGATAATCCTGGACATTGTTGGGAAAAGCAATATCATTAACAATATGACAATAATAGGTAGTTCCTTGATAAATATCAACCATTTCTGCCTGGTCAGTTCAATGCCCCATTCAATCAAAGATAAACTACACATAACAGCATTAAATTGAATAGTATTTGACTTCTAATTCCTTTGTTCAGTACAATGAACCATTTTTTTTTACCAGCACAAGACCTTGTCTGACATGAGACCCATCCCTGTACAGCGTGTATCAAAAAAAAAGTAGACACTTAAAAAAAAATATTAAAAATGTTTTCGTGATTTTGAAGATTATTTTTTGATATGAATAATTTACCTTGAACCTAAGCTATCCGATGACACTGTTGGTATTGAAAGTATTTCACGCAACGAGTGAGCCACAACCCGCTTTTGTGCAATCGGCCAAAAAATGCATTTTGCGCACAGAAGTGTGTTCTTATAATCAATGTTTAATGCCTCACAGACCGGTGCTGCAGAAGCTCTCAACTGATGTGCACAAAGGATTGAATCCTTAGCATGCTCAGAGAAGAGCTAATATCAATTTTTGTGACAAAAAGACAAAAATGAAGCCACTGATTCAGATATCCCCATAAAAAGAAGAAGAATGTCATGTTTGCAAGATGAACTGTGAATTAAAAAAGAATGCATTTTCTTCTTTATTAGGCGGTTGGGGTCGTAATTTGTATCTGAATTATTGCTTTATGTTGTCTTTCTTGTCACTGAATTGATATAAGCTCTTCTCTGAGCATGCGAGGATTTAGAATGTAGCAAAAATGAAGCAATGATTCAGATACAACCCACCCTACCCCTTCAAAAACAAGAAAATGCCATTTTCTTCAGTTCACAGTTCATCTTGCAAACATGACATTTTCTCCTTTTTAGGGGGGTACGTTCTGATTCATTGCTTCATTTTTGTCTTTCTTGCCACAAAATTGATATTACATCTTCTCTGAGCATGCTGAGGATTCAATCCTTGTGCACATCAGGTGAGATCTCCTGCAGCACCGGTCTGTGAGGCATTAAACATTGACTATAAGAACACAATTCTGTGCGCAAATGCATTTTTGGCCTATTGGACAAAAGTGGCCAGTGCTCACTCATGCGTGAAATAATTTCAATACCAATAGTGTCATCAGATAGCTTAGGTCCAAGGCAAAATATTCATATCAAAAAATAATCTCTAGATTATGAAATATTTGCGTAATAA
>JZLH01S0008084.1:15164-26124 GCA_001188425.1 Eucidaris tribuloides
ATTCGTCATTTAGGACGAACGAATTATGTTGATCCGCATGTCGATTTGATAATATAAATCCGACGGACATCGCGAAAATGCCAACAATCTATACAAAGTTCAGAGTTAATACAGCTGTCTCTCTGCGCTCCTGATTTATTGATCAAAAATTGATACTTAACAAAATTTCAGGCTGTGTGCGGACGCGTCCGTCAGTGACGTGAAGGATCGTAATTAGCGTGTAAACATGACCTTTGACATGGACGATCGCTGATGTAAAAATTAAACATAATCTTAGTATACTCAGTTGGCAACGATATTGGACTAACTCCTTATTTTCAATTGATGACGTCATAGATTGACGTTCAAAAGCTGAAGTGACCATGATGTACGATACTTTGTTGAGGTTATCAATCATGTAAACACTAACCATGCCAAAGTATACATTCACCAGCAAATGCGTTCTTGAGATATATATTGATAAAAAAGAAGTGACAATTTGACCTCACTCTACATAACGAAGATGCCTTTTGTTGAGAGTTGGTGTTTGTATTTAAGGGTGATTTGTTCGGCCTCGTAACCCAAAACGCCCACGCAAGTTTGAGGCATTTGATCAAAGGTTCATGACATACAGTGAAATTTAACGTGGGAAGCTTGGTCCGTTGACGTGCGTGTTACCTCCCACTAAAAGTATTGAAACAAAACTATTACGCTGCATTTTGAGTTGAACGGTCTTTCGTAATGACTGTCAATGAAGTTCATTATTTGAAAATAACATATTTTTTGAAAAAGACATCAAATGAATATAATTTCCCCTTCCTTCTCCAAGGCGGTGAGATTATCAAATAATAGGTGCCACTCACGACAGAGGGCCTGGAACAATTTTTTTATTTATTTTTTTCTCCTTCCATATAGGGGTGTGGGGTTAATTCCACATAGCATCGCTAATGGCGATTTTCTATTTGACCGATCAAACGGGTATTGGACGATTTTGGAACAGGACTTCCAACTGAACCAAAAAATGTCACGCAATATCGTTCCTTTGAAGCTGTCTCAGAAAGAACACCTCGCGGCAGAAGGAAAAGACGCTTCACTAATCTTCATAACGACTTAGTCTGGTAAGGAAAGATACCGCCCATATTTTAGACAAGACCTCTTCACGTTATAATCCCTCATTCTTTTCTGAATTCTAAGGCGGTTTACTATGCTAACATCCTAAATTTTACTGTTTAATGCGACTTTTTCAGTACAGTTGGATACAAATAATGTGGAGAGAAGACCATCATCTTGAATTAGTAGCCTTATTCTCCTCATTCACTGTCTTATGAAGATAGGAGGCACTTTCGACTAATTTTACATTTATAGCACCAAAGGTTAATAAGGAGTTAAGGTTACATAAGTTATACCTCATTTTGAAAGAGCAGAGTCTACTCTGAAGTTTAGTTAATGCGATTAAATTTGTGCAATACATATACTTGTACATAAACCCAATTCACCACAACATTTAACAGCATCGGTATTCAGATATTTGTGTGATGAATGGGACGCTATTTAAACAGTACAGTCGTGTGCACTATCTCTCCTAAAATTTGATTTCATTTTCTTTACGCTCATTGCACAATGAGTGTAAAAGAGATAGTGGGTGCCCTGAAGGGGCTGACATTTTACAGCGATTATTTTTTCCCTGGGGTGTTGTGGATTGCTCTGTTTAGAATGTTGAGATTTCATTGCTGGATTTGTTAACCCATCCTATAATTTAGAGAAAGCAGGAATATATATTTTTAACCCGTTCGAGGACTTGTGACGAATTAACTCGTCTAGGGTTTCTTGATTCAAAGAATCGTTTGTATGATACATTCTACTGAATTTGAATTACAATAATGCATTTTCGAATACGTCGTTTTTTATTGATGTCATTGTATTTGTGAAGTAGTGGCATGAAGTTAAGAAAAAACTGTGATTCGGGTTACTATGATTGTAGGTAAAATTATTTCTAATATTTGTGGTTCTCGTTATCAGTATTATACTACTCAACATTTCTGCGAGCCACACATGATGTCACAGGGATCGGGCCAGGTGTTCATATTTAAATTACCGACTCAGTATACGCAAGTTCTTGCCCCTCCCCCCCCCCCGGTACAGACACGCAGGAAGAATATGATGCTAGCCAAATAGGGCCTACATGAAAGGCAAGTTTATGTAATTATATAGAAAGGAAAGCCTTCAGAAGATCTAATTCCAAGTTGTCGCATTATTGCCTTTTGAAATCGTTCACAAAGCAGCGGGATAATGGTACACGTAAATACCTTCGTAGTTTTTTAAACATGGAGGGAGAAGGGCCTGTTTGAGATGAATACTATTGTCTTCACAGCACGCAACATGACACAAAGCAATCAAAAGCTACGCCAAGTTAGTACGGTACATGTACCTATTCAAAAATCAATTTAGTTATGACACTAATTATCTCGATGTTATGATTGAATGAGGAAAGTAACTGTGCCAGCAGAAATAGTGATCTAAATTATCATTTTTTGTGGCTTGAGTGTAGCTCAAAAAATATCTTGAGCTATCTTTCCGGTAGAACTTCTGGCATTTGCGAAAAAAAAATCCCGTTTGTTTGTGAAATATCAATGTCTTCACGGTCTATTTCAAATAGTTCCTTATATCCATTCGAAAAGCGTCGCTCCACGACACTCTATCTGCAATGCAGATCCAAATTATCATTCTTCGCTAGCTCGGATCTTGAGCCGGTTCTGGCTAATTTCTTGAGTAAGTGTGTGTCCCGTTATGACGCTAAGCTGTAACAATGATTCGGCGTCCTCATGACATGATTTTAGATTGGCGGTAAAATCTAATTCTATATTGATAGAAAATGAAAAAAAAAACGTGCACGAGTATGTTATTCCTCTTCATAAATCTGAAAGTGGAAGATAAAATCCGTGATGATTTTTCCTTTTAGAATAAATCATGGATCACCTTAGTCTGTCATCCTGTTGCGGGTGTCACACTATAATTATATTTATTTCATTTTGATGTTATTGCTACATTTCGTTTCTCTATTTCTTTGATTATTAATTTATCGTCAGGAGCTCATGGAATTAATTCTCTATGTCGCCATACAGGTGCAAAGAAGGGTTGGGCTGTGATGGGTTATCTGTTTCTTAATTCGTGTCGTTACAAGTACTATGGAATATCTGATTTTTATTGCGACTCGAATCAGTTCAACGCAATCATGAAGCAAATTCCGTGCGTCATACCTCTTTAAAGATTGGGTTATTGATTTGCACGTCAAAAAACATCTTACATGAATCAAATCAGCTGAAATTATTCAATGTGAAGATTAATATAAATAAACACCTTCTATAGAGACTTGGGGTAAAATATTGAGTTTTGGTTAAAATCTGGACGGTTAAACTTCTCCTTTTTCCATTTGCTCAGGAGCAAATTTAAAAATCCGCGAACGTCAAACGGTGCACGTTGCCGTTCCAAATGGTCCGATCAGCCGTTAGCCAACAGGTTGCACAGGGATAGCCGATTGACCAATCAGGGCGCTCCGCTCGTCTTGCTACGCGTGACAGTAACCGTGATTCACATTTTTGAGCAAAATTGAAAAACTCACAGAATTGAGAACAACATTCTGGTAACATGTCGTTATTAGTTTTTCTCATAAAACAACAAATTCATGACGTATGCTGATCTCAGACTTTCAACACACCGTTTTGTAAGTACTAAACTACCGTTTCGTATATGAAATGAGAGGAAGAAATGGGACTTGCAAATCAATAACCCAATCTTTAAACCTTTTACCGAAGTACATACACTGTGTATATGTGTATAAACGTAAAAGCCTCTTTGCCTTCTCGATGAGTTATTAGTGGTTATGTTGAAACACATGGATCAGATTCATGGTTGAAACACGGCTTGATCGTCTTCAAATGCGCGCCTGCCAATGCAGAGGGATATGCATATTCATTAGAAACAACATATCGGTATTGGCCATCCACACGCGTGGAAGAGGAAAATCATGCATAATTCAATCAGGGTGTTATTGTTTGGGTTCGCGTACCAGAAAACATGTGTGTGATTGCGTTCCGTGATACTAACGGGGACTGTGTATAAGCCACACCCCTCGTAGCAACGGTTAGCTGTGCACTTCGGTCTCAAAATAGTCGTCCACGGGGATAGACCGTCTTAAAATCAAATCGTCTCGCGAACGGGTTTAATGCCCCCGCAGACGTAATCTGTAGGGGGCATTAAGCATTGCCCTGTCCTTCTGTCCTTCCGTCCTTCCTCTCTTCATTGTCGTCCACGAAGTGGTTTCGAATTTGATACTTAAAATTTTGTGAAGGTAGATTGCCACTAAAATACAGGTATAAGTACAAATTTGGAGTCCGCCTGTCAAAGGTTACAAGTCAAAAGCTCATTATTAATGTGAATTGGTTTCGCACTGTGTATATAAATTTGTGATAATCTGATTACATACTATTATACATGCAGGTCTGTGTCTTGTGATGAAATCTACATTGACGAGTATTTCACTGCCCGTAAGTAGCTGTGGAATTGCTAGGGGGTTCTTGGCTCACCTAATATTGACAGCAAACAATTTGTGGATGCAGCAGTGGACTGCCTAGCCTGTGTGGTTAATCCATTGTTCTTTGGAATGCCATTGACTGCGGGCTTTGATTGTAAACAAGTCTGATGGGGTAATTGTATTTTGATGTATGACAAATAGCACAGAATATTCAGGATTGATCTACATGTAGCCTTTTTTGGTGTTTTCTAGAAGTTTAGTGATTCTAGACTACGAGGGTTTTGATATATATACTGGGAAGATGAAGATAGCCAGAGTTTCTTGTCATCTTAGCTCAAGTTCACATGTGTTGATAGTAACCTGCATTTAGAGTTTATCGTGACCTTGGCTCGAACACACACACACACCCACACACACAACACACACCACACACACACACACACACCACACACACAACACACACACACACACCTGTGGATTTATGGGGGAGAGGTCTTTGTGTGTGGATAGTTACCTGTTTATTACCTGAGATAGCCTGTACACTGTGTGGATTAATTCTGCGAATTACTACATCATCTTTGCTGCAATTGAGAATATGTTGTGAACTACGCTCAACGCCGATTTCGTCTGGAATACCTGCTACCCTGGTGCCGTTGGGATTCATACTCATACCACTGGGACTTTCTACTAATCGGGATCATCTTGCGATCATCTGGTTGACTTTTATCATTTGGATTACGCATTTATCGCCGTGTGGACTATTTCCTTCATTAACACCCAGCGTTGTGAGTAACTAGTATAAGAGAGCTAACTAATTTAATGTGTGTGATTTGTGAAAGTTAATTGTATGTCTTGATTTTAAAGGGGAAATACCCCATATAATAAAATACTTGTTAAATCAAATATTGGTGTCATTTTGTTTCATCTTTTCGGTTGTGAATCGATCGTAACACACACAATATCTTGTACGAGATACATGACAGATTTCAATGATTTTGAGTGTTTAGGTGGATGGCACGAAAATACGGCATCAAGTCCGAATTCGGAGTCGCGATCAGAGGTTAAAGGACACAGCTTATTTTGTATTATGCAATTGGTCTACGCACGAATGACTCAAAAAATGCACTAATCGCCATATCCGGGGGGCATTCATGTCTTGTTGACACGTACTTTTCTTGTTATTTGTCTTAATTAACGGTTTAAAGCAACTTCTCAAATGCAAGTTCTATAGTTACATAGTGTTATTTTTTTTTCAATCAGTGGCTATGCGATCTCAACAAGACAATATGATTGTCTGAGAGCCTTTAAAATTTTTACACCACAAAATGCATTTCACGGTGTTAACAGCTTCGATAATCGTTTAAATACCCCTCTCTGAGGTTCCAAAATTGTTGTATCCTAGCTTTTCCTGACTAAGAATTGCACAAGAATTAAATGGTTGAAATGAGTAGTCCTAATACTAGCGTTTCAAAATTCCCGGGAATTTTCCCAATGGAAAATTTCCATGAGAATAAAAAAAAATCACGAATTTTCGTGAAAATGTAGGGAGCTTTCGAATACCTTGAACAACTTTGCTGATTTGCCAAAAAAAAACAGCATTTTAATTACCAGCCATATGGAAATTGTACAAACAAGTACCCAAGTATATGCATTACCAAGCTTTGACTAATTGATTGGCATGACTTAGCCACATATCATCGTAAAACACTCTAGCAACGGTAGATATGACTGACTTTGATTGAAATAATTTGTGTGCATTTTACAACACTGCTTAAACCATGCCATGGATTAACAAAAAGAGACATTCTCTGCTCTGGATTCTGTTCCATGTAAAGTAAGTTTGCAGTAGATAGGAACGATTCCCTGAAATTCAGAGCTTTTTAATTTTTAGGGAGCACAAACTTCTCAAGTATTATATATGTATATTATTATATACTTAAGAAATTGTAAGAAATTGTTAAGAAATTGTTCTTGAAAAATGAGATAATCCTGGACATTGTTGGGAGCAATATCATTAACAATATGGACAATAATAGGTAGTTCCTTGATAAAATTCAACCATTTCTGCTGGGCAGTTCAATGCCCCATTCAATCAAGATAAACTACACTACATAACGCATTAAATTGAATAGTATTTGACTTCTAATTTCCTTTGTTCAGTACAATGAACCATTTTTTTTTTACCAGCACAAGACCTTGTCTGACATGAGACCCTCCCTGTACAGCGTGTATCAAAAAAAAAGTAGACACTTAAAAAAAAATATTAAAAATGTGTTTCGTGATTTTGAGATTTTTTTTGATATGAATAATTTACCTTGAACCTAAGCTATCCGATGACACTGTTGGTATTGAAAGTATTTCACGCAACGAGTGAGACACAACCCGCTTTTGGTGCAATCGGCCAAAAAATGCATTTGCGCACAGAAGTGTGTTCTTATAATCAATGTTTAATGCCTCACAGACCGGTGCTGCAGAAGCTCTCAACTGATGTGCCACAAGGATTGAATCCTTATGCATGCTCAGAGAAGAGCTAATATCAATTTTGTTGACAAAAAGACAAAATGAAGCACTGATTCAGAAATATACCCCATAAAAGAGAGAATGTCATGTTTGCAGATGAACTGTGAATTAAAAAAGAATGCATTTTCTTCTTTATTACGGCGTTCGGGGTCGTAATTTGTATCTGATTATTGCCTTTATGTTGTCTTTCTTGTCACTGAAATTGATATAAGCTCTTCTCTGAGCATGCTGAGGATTTATAGATGTAGCAAAAATGAAGCAATGATTCAGATACAACCACCCTACCCTTCAAAAACAAGAAAATGCCATTTCTTCAGTTCACAGTTCATCTTGCAAACATGACATTTTCTCCTTTTTTAGGGGGTACTTCTGATTCATTGCTTATTTGTCTTTCTTGCCACAAAATTGATATTACATCTTCTCTGAGCATTACTGAGGATTCATTCCTTGCTGCACATCAAGTGAGATCTCCTGCAGCACCGGTCTGTGAGGCATTAAACATTGACTATAAGACACACAATTTCTGTGCGCAAATGCATTTTTGGCCTATTCGGACAAAAAGTGGCCATGTGCCTCACTCATGCAGTGAAATAATTTCATACCAATGTTGTCATCAGATAGCTTAGGTCCAGGCCAAAATATTCATCATCAAAAAATAATCTCTAATATGAAATATTTGGCGTAATAAATTTTTTTCTGAGTGTCTACTTTTTTTGATACACGCTGTATACGATTGGAAAGGCTTGGAAAGGTTATGCACGTCAGAATTTTCTACAAAAATTGCTGACTGCTGAAAATTTTCCTAACGTTTCCTGGAAAGTTTTTAAATTTTCTGAAATCTTCCAATCCTCTATAAACGTACCTAAAAAGAGGCTTGAAAAAAGGAACACTTTTCATCCAAGCAAAATGTTTTTATTGATATCATTCACAGTTTTACAAAAAGTTTTATCAAAAATCTACATCCAAGATAAAGTTGCGTACTTCTTCATATGCTTCTTCATGACATCAAGAGTACATCATTTGAGGCAATTAGAGGGATGTAGTCACACGCTCGAAGTTTGAATGTATTTAAAGCCGCATGATGAGCAGGCCATTCATATTTCAATTCATTTATTATGCTGATGTGTTGGCTAGATGATATCTAAAGTCTTTGAAATTTATCAAACTTGCATAGTATGCATTTAAATTTAACATTATGGTATTGCTTTTGTACACAACGTTTTGATCAACGACGATGCATATAGCACGTACAATGATGAATTGGATTAAGTATTGTACGGTTTTAATCAAAAGTGTCAATTTTGGTTGGCTGTAACTTACTTGCTCGTTAAGCAATGAATCTGAATTTGTTTGTTTTACAGGTTATTGACATAATATTTTAACAGTTTTTGAGAAAAAGACAATTCATCAATTGAAAGGAAATACTTTTTCGAACAACATTCATAATTTTTGGGAAAATGGTAAAAAATGACATTTCGTGCCTAAAACTTCAATCAAATTATGCTTTCGTCCTCTAGAGTTTGATATCATCTTCGTAGAAAAATTAATCCCCTGTAATATGATGCCACACACATGGTAAAATGAGAGTCTGTTTGAAACTTATCTTCAAAATTTTTAAAAACAACTGTTCATGGTGGCCATTGAGTTATGCATTGTACGGTTTTAGCTAAATACCAAAGTATCAACTTTGGATGGCGGTAATGTCTTTGCTTGTTAAGCAATGAATCTGGAATTTTTTAGGGATAATTACCCTAATATCTGGACAGTTTTTGAGAAAAAGACAATTCATAAGTAGAAAAGCTTTTTGAAATATAGGAAAATATGTTTTGGACCTTTATTCATAGTTTTGGGAAAAATATAAAAACTCATGTTTCTGCCCATAAATTTCCGTTAAAATATACTTCAATCTTCTTAAACATGGTATCATCTCGTAGAAAATTTAGTTTCCTTTAATATTATGTCACATACATGGTAAATTAAGGTTCCTTTACAAAGTTATCTTCAAAACAATGAAAAACGATTTTTTCCTGGCGGCCATTTAAAAAAAAAATAGCCGCCATTTTTTTCAGCAGAATATTTCCGAGGTAGTCCACCTAAAAGTTGTAGAGAACTGTTTTCTCAACA
Source organism: Eucidaris tribuloides (assembly GCA_001188425.1). Classification (NCBI taxonomy): domain Eukaryota; kingdom Metazoa; phylum Echinodermata; class Echinoidea; order Cidaroida; family Cidaridae; genus Eucidaris; species Eucidaris tribuloides. Next base: position 24,319 of record JZLH01S0008084.1, read on the forward strand.
CAATGACACCCAACAACCTTTTACAACAGCCCGTGTCTCAAAAACCTTAACAATGAGGTTTTGCCCCTAGTAGGTAACCGTCGTCTATACGTGATATGAGCTCGGGGTTTACTCCGAGGTCATTGTTATAATAAACCTCGGAGTTAAGCCTGAGATCTTTAGAATTCCTGACGCTTACACAGAAGCTCCGATCAATAGGTCTTTTCATACTTTATTCAAATAAGTGGATGTTTTCTTTTCCTTAGCCTAGTGACGAACTATTTCTGTCACCTGATCCTATGAATACATTTTAAATACTAAAAAGGGGGCAAATTGCATACATTAGTGTTGCAATGTCGACCAAGCCCCTGGCAATCCTTCGACACACTATCAGATTGTCGAGAGCAATCTTTGTCAGAAAGGTATGAAATTTGCATGTATTATGAAACTGGTCTCCTTTGTCAGCTCGCAAGAGGGGGCGGGGGGGGGGTAGGATCACATGTACAATCACCTCGAGGTTTCGGGGAAGTGTATTTTTCCAATCAACAGTATTCTGTTATTTTGTTTTTGTATATTATTCTGATGAAAATTATCATTTTTACTAGTGGTATGATCAAAATCACTGTCACCGTCATCACCGTGATGATGATGATGATGATGATATCATCATCATCATCATCATTATCATCATCATCATTATCACGTAACCATCCTCCTCCTCCTCCTTCTTCTCGTCAATCTATCATTCATATTTTAATTTCCTGGTATTAATATGGATATTCTGAATCGTAAGCAAGGTTTAATTCTGCCCCCTAACGGAAAGCTTCTGAAAATACTTATTAATACATTTGTATAATTAGTTCAACCAATCGTTTAATCTACGTAATTTATTATTTTGATTAGATTTCATATCATCATTCATTCATTCATTCATCATTCATTCATGCATCTTATATTATCTAATCTATTATACTTATTTATTTATTTATTTATTTATTTATTTATTTAATTATGTATTTATTTATTTTTCGATTTAAACATATTTAAGGGGATACCTTTCGGATAAAGATGCTTCTTGACAACGTGTAAGTACTATGATTGCTGGCAGCCCTCAACTTGGGGTAAAACTGTTTTAGAATCAAGTAATCTATGCAAGGATTCTGCTGTGACAATTTAGTGGTCAAACCTTGACTCGTTTTAAGCAATTGCGTGAGCTTGATTTTTCTTGACAACCAATTGCTGGTGCTTGAAGCAATTCCTTATAAGCATTTTCTATTTTTTATGCATACGACCCATTGTGATAGGCAAATGTGTTGTAGAGCTGTTTTTGATTAATCTCTATTGAGGACAAGATTAGCGAAATCTAGGGCGAATATAGCAAGACAGGACCGGACACGCGCACAATTTGTATTGTTATTGATCAGTGCGTGGCGGCAGTCGTGTGTCCACTTGCACACGACACCTAAACCAAACAAACAAGGTAGCCACATTACGGAAGGATAATTTTGATACTTTATCGAAAATTGCATTTTGGGCTGATTTTCTGCTTTAATTAACAGAAAACTGGTTAAAGCTACTAAGAAGATTAGTTAAATGAAAAATAGATATCAAAACTACGTTTTCTATAACTACATTTTATGTGCAAACTTATGGATAACTGTCAATGTAAACCCGAAATGATACCAAAAAATTATGTTATCATAAAAGTCCGAAGATTTATGGAAACAAGAATGCAATTTATGTTGCAATCTACATGAAAGTGATTGAAGATAGAGGTTTCATTTCTTTATACTTGGTTATACATGTAATGATATTTGTTACCAATTT
>JZLH01S0008084.1:27265-40208 GCA_001188425.1 Eucidaris tribuloides
CTCCAGGAATGTGCAGGTGATGGTATTCCTTTCAACGTAATATACCACAAGCAATAGACCGCTTCGGTAATTAATTCAAATTTATGAATACTTTATTTTGCAGCCTAGTGACGGGATATTATATCCTGGTATTAAATCAATGTGTGCTACAAACTATGACATATGATGCCGAACAATGGGTCTATATAAGGCTAAAAAAAAGCGTCTTGTTACTCAGAGAGCCATGGAAAGAAAGACGCTAAAGGCATAAATACGAGACAGGTGTAAAACCTCAGACATACGCATGAACCCAAATCAAAGATACCATTGAGAAAATTAACTAAATTGAATGGAGACGGTCAGGACATATCGCCAGGATAACAGATAATCATTGGACAAACAGGGTAACAGAATGGCAACCTCGTTCCGGAAAAGGGAAAGAGGGAGACAAAAAGCGACGGAAGAGATGACAACAGAATACAGAAGAATGACATGGTCACAAGACAGAGAAATTGATGTATGGATAATGCTCGAAGAGGGTTTCATACTACCATACAGAGGATGGATCGAACCTAGATAAGTAGATATTATATTTCTTTCATGTGTTGCTACTTAAAATCAACAATAAAAATGTACCTTGCAAGCACAGGTGTTTCCTATGTCTGGTATCTGGTTGCCAAGAGTAACCTTTCGTTAGAATAGTATGCATACAATTTGCATTTATTATGAAACTGTTCTAGTGACCTACGGGTCAGTTGAAGGAAATTGTGAGCGTGCGCAGTAGCACTCGTAAGGCTGCTTCCTGAAGTTCTCTGCATCGGCGAACATAATTTGCATTTCAATACCGGGAGCAGACCTTGTTCAACGCACAAGAGGAAATTGGCCTTTGCTTCTGATCCCGTCTCGATATGAATATCCCTGGTGAAATATTGGTTTGCCCATGCTTGATTCTCTTCAAGTGAATAAATTCAAGACAAATCCTCCCATCCAAAATAAACACTTCAGCTAGTCTATACTTCAGGTATGTCCGAACTCATATGGTTCTGGAGGCATTTTCACGTGTTCCCAATCATCGCCCTTTAAGCTCCGAGCGATGTGTGTAGCTTACACGACAATTTGGGAATCCGAGCTATCTCGCAAGTCTTCGGACTTAACCCTGAGATTTCTCAGGGTTAAATCTTCGGAGTTAAGTCCGAATTTCACGCTCACGAATCTTGGTTCAAATCCAAATTCCTGAGACTCTCAGGAACTCGGGGTTAGCCCCGAGGCTATTTCCGGACGTGTAGACAACTGGGAGTTAAATCGTCGGAGTTATAGGTTTAACTCCGAATTTGCATAACTCCGTGTCGGGTTTAACGCCGAATTCCTGAGACTCGAAGGAACTCGTGGTTAACCCCGGGGTTAACTCCGAACGTGTAGACACGACTAGTGAAATGTTGCGGAAATTTTAATCTCCTCGGGGTTATCTCATCTTGGGGTTATCTTCACGTATAAATGGCACTAATATAAACTATAATAGAAAAAAAAATCCAGCAATAAAGGTCAGTGGGTTAGTAAAGTAACCTAATATATTTGAGATTAAAATACATATACCGCTGGTCAGGTAGAAGTAATGTAGAATGTTATCGGATGCTGGTAAACATAAACGTGGCACAGAATTAAATGCTAGTAAACATGAACGTGACATCTCGTTGGATGCTAGTAAACATAAATGGGGCATCTTAATAAACATGGACGTATCGATCTCATTGGATCGTAGTAAACATGAACGCGGTATCTCATTGGATGCTAGTAAACATGAACGTATCTCATTGGATGGCAGTAAATACGAATATGACATCTTATTGGATGCTAGTAATCATGAACGTATTTCATTAGATGGCATTACGAACGTGGCATCTTATTGGATGCTAGTAAACATGAACGTGGCGTCTCATTGGAAGCTAGCCAGTAAACACGAACGTAGCAAATTTATTGGATGGTAGTAAACATGAACGTATTTCATTGGATGGCATTAAACACGAACGTGGCATCTTATTGGATGAACGTGGCGTCTTATTGGGTGCTAGTAACATGAGTGTATCTCATTGTGTCCTACTTGGACATGAATCATTCATAATATTATTGATGTAAATCTATTTTAATTTACGATTAACGACTATACGGATTAAACGAGCATTATCTTGAATGGTTTGGACTTTGGAGACACCATCATAATTGACATACACGTTAAGATAATATCTCCAATTCAGTAACAGGGAAATGCAATTGGTGCATCCCTTAATACAAAAGCAGCAGCGATTTAAAGAAGCATTACATATTAAATATTTAATGGTGGTTGTTTTGATTTGTTTAACTAGGGAAAATATGCATACAATACATCCAGACAGATCCCTATCTGACTAGCAGTTTCTGGGACATTGCGAAATATGTGCGCATTTGAGGTAATTCTTTCTAACAGGAGTTACCAAAAAATCACCGGTGCCATATTATGTGCAATGTTTTCAAGAGGTGTCAGTTAATGAATTCAGTCCTTAATACTTAAGAATAACAGACGAGATGTATATTTGGAAATGACTGTCTGTCTGTCGTTAAGCAAGCTTGAAAAATAATTTTGCTTAACTTCGAAATCTACTCAGCATGTAATAAATAAATTAGTAATGTTGCCGTCAAAGCTTAAAATCGTGTGTATGCATCAAACAGACAAAACACCCCACTATTTTCTATGTAGAAGTTGATATCAAACTAGTGATTCCATTAAGTAAGAACAAAATAGATGCATATATATATATATATATATAATATATATATATATATATATATTGGCTGATCATGTTCAGATTAATTCGACTTCACCATTTTATTTTGAGACCTATAATAAGAATTGATTTCAAATCGTTCCATAATAAACGCTTTATATGACAGGACGCATTTTATTTATCTTTATACAGTAATTGCTGCTTTATTATGCACATTTTTGTAATCGGTGTACGTATAGCAGTATTTACTGTTGTTAACAGTGTCTATTGAATCTAATATAAATGATTAGTATCACCGTTCTTATAATCAGCGCAAGGTCTCTACGGTGCTTAAAAAAAAAAATACGATACATAAGGCAAGAAAAAAAGGCGCAGCTAGATCAAACATGTCTAATTTAATGATACTGAGTAATAAATATGCGCAGATTCTACTAATGGCGCGATTACAATTATTAATGAATAAAAGGAACTGTAATAATGAAAAAGGAAGCATGGTGGCCCCCAAAATGCAGGAATAATTTGAGTAAAGCCAAATCGCCACCCCGATTCACTTAACTCCCGTGAGCTCCCACTGAGTGAGGCCTGCGTATAACCTCTTGCCCTGCCCTGGTTCACCAATAATTCAAGCACGACACGTCCGCCCGGTCAGCAAGCTTACTCACAGAGCTCTGAGCTTAGGCTACCAGCGCCCCAAAGCAGCATAGCCAACACTGAAAAATAATGCGGTGGTTACAAAACATACGCAAAAATTAGACACAAAAAATTTTATATATTTTTTTTTTACAATTACTAATACTACTTTAAAAAAAGAGGTATTTGAGTAAAATCTTATGTAAAAAAAAAGTTTAAAAGAGGGTACATTTCCAGTAGAAGAATATTGATAGCAAATCTTCCCCTGCGTATAAAGTATTATTATTTTTGTACTGAAATTGCTGCTGTCTTGATTTCGCCAACTTGACTAAAACCTTTGCATTAACTTAAATAGGACATTTGAAGTGTGGAAAATTTGCGCATCATTGCTGGTTTTCAGCAAGGGAAAAAACAATTATAACTGAGATCATGCATTCATTAAAAAATATTCGGTAATGTGGTCCCTTTTCCCCCGAAATTTTAATGCCTTAGCCTCACAATCTAGTAATATTCTAGCAGTACAAGCCAAATTATCTCGATCAAACATTTGGAGTTGACAATATTTATTTATGTCTAAATAGTTAAATATCTCTAAGTAAAATTCTCTGGTCTCGTCTGTGCCTGAACTACCAAAACATTGAATTCTATGTGGATTCTTTATCTTAACGAAAATTATGATAGAACACAGTTAGATGACATTGTCGCCCAGACTATGTCGTTTAGACTAAATGGAAAAGCAGCCCCTCGTGCATCTCTGAAGTTCTTTTCTCACCCGTCTTAAAACTGCCGCAATAAAAAAAAGAAAAATGGAAGGTTCGTTCTACAACCATTGTTCTCTGTCACGAATAACAGATCCATTTAGCTGAGTACCATTTTGGCTGCTAATGAGCCACCTTTTGAACCAACAAAGGATTCTTGGACAGCACGCGTTCTTGACAGATGCTGCTGATAAGGAACGTTTCCTACATCAAAATGGTGCCTGATAACGCAACCAACAGTGAGTGGTGCTGCTATTCTAAACAAAACTGAGAACCATTTCTGCGAATCTCTTTTTTTTTATTATTATTACGATTCTATCAATCAAGCCATGTCTTCTTGGATTACCTTCCCTTATATGCAGACATAAAAATGCGAACTAGCAAAAAAATGCAGAAAATTTGGACGTATGCATTTTGGTGTGGCACAAGAATAGCTTCTACATGTCTTGCCGCAAACGACGACAATTCTGACCACCCAGAGAGTTAGTCTTAATGCGTCATGCATACTCTCGATTATGCGCTGCCATTCACCATAACCACGACAGGCGGTATTAGTTATGTTAGGCATCCGGAAAGGCGAGCCAGGACGGAAATGAAAACGAAACATGAAAAAGCGATCGTCGCGAAATGAGATACCAGCTAAAATACCACCGAAAATGATACTCGAGAGACAAACAGGTAGATGAGATGCGAAAAAATTTTAAGCTAAAAAAAATATTCTAAGAGCTAAGCATGCTTGTGCTGTTGTACTAAAAAATAGGGCACAGGTGTAATCGAGCACCCCATAATTGATTGGCAGTGTACAGCCAAAACTGATGGTTTTAAATTTTACAACCCACAGCGTTATTCGAATAGAGCAGGAAACGAAATTCGTTCATGTCCAATGGCAAATATAAATATGTACGTGCCGGTGAAACTGATATTTCGGACGATGGTCAACAGGTTCACAATATGACATATAATTTCCGAATAATACCGACAGAGAAAAGAACCCATTCTAATGATAATACCCTCACGAACCATCTCCGCACTTTCCAAAGACGGTGTCCATATGTTATATCTCAATTCCATTATAACGGAACACTATGCCCTTAAAATCTTTTATTTATCCATCGGACTCGCAAATGGCCATTCGTCATAACGGCGAACTTTGTCTCAATCTGTTGTATGCAAAACGCACTTTGTTGTTTTTGACAATAGGCCTTCAATTGAGAAATTATTTATGCGACTAAGCTTAACTTTAGTACTTTCTTTTTTAAAAAATTTTTTCTGCAGTAACGGGTCGTCCTAATAAGAAGATCCCTGCTACTTCAAAACGAACTCGCATACCAACGTTCGTATGCTACCTGGTATTAACAATTAATCACTGCCTTTAATGGTCCCTACTATGTTGTTCACGTATATCATTCGAGATTAAAAGTTGTTATTAGTTCAACCAAAAACAATTGATTTGCAATTACATGATAAAACAATCTCGCAATAAAGTGAAACGCAATAGGTGTATAGTTTTTCACAGCGGCTCAAAAAGCACTTGTTGTACAGTGTTTATCACGGCGTCGCAAAAACCAAAAATATTAATGCACGATAATTTTGCGTGATAAGAATTCGTAAAATTAAACCTCTGCCCATCGGCGCTTCCTCGGGGACCAAGTCTTGTGAAGTATTCTGCCTCTCTAGTAATCAAGAGAGCGATCAGTTTGTTTAATCCGCGCACCGAGTCTGCCTGTGATAGTTTTCAAAAACAGCACTTAGTTTAAGGTTTATAGACGCGTCGAAAAAACAAAAATATTAAGTCAATAATCGTGGCGGATTCTGTTTCCTCTTACTACCAGATATTAAACATGTTATTCCTGTGACACTGACCAAAATATCCAATATTTAGACATAAGTTAAACTCTGCGTCTCAAGTTTATTACCCTTGCGTTGCTGCTGTTGTGATGATACGAGGTTTAGAGGTTATTTGTTTCTCTGTTCATCTTGTTGCTGATTGGCGTAGTTTGGTCTGGTTTTGGTATGTGTGAGAGTGTGAAATACATAATTACAGCGTCCAGTGTATGCGTTGCACTCATGCGTTGTACTAATGGTGTATAGGCTGATGTGTAGCGTCTTGTGATTTCTATCATGAGGACTTTAGATTGTTTATGGTTTTATAGTGAACTGGTGACGCAAACATTGCATTAATTTGTTCGGCTTGATAATGAAAGCTAATTATAGGACTTGTCCTAGCGTATTAATGTTATTTTCTCGATCCTTGTGAAATAATCTTAGGAGTCCTTCAGTGGCGTTAAGTGGCAAATGAGACACCCAAGAACTATATATTCATGTGGTGTCTGTGATAGAGGTGGGTAATTGTGTTAGTTACACGCTGTCGGGATGTGTGTGTTGGTGTTTTGTTTTATCGCAGAAATCACAATTTGTTTTAATTCATTTCTAAACTAATTACAAATCAGATAACTAGGAGGAAGGTGGTGTCAATCGTCAAGGTACAGTGATTAGCCATTTGACGCATCCTAGTTGGTAGAGACATTAGTGAGATGAAGTTATGTCTTGCCTCTCATGTGAATGCGGTTGTTATGTGGTTTACTTAGTATAATGCTTTAACAATAGACCTTAGTACTGTAGGGTCTCTATGTGTAGTCAGCAAATAACATCATTTACATATGCATGTTGCATTCATTGTAATACCGATGTTTCTGATCTACAGGGTCCATTTTTTGTTGGGATCAGCCACAGATCTATTTTCAATATGAGATATTGTGGTGCCTTAGTAAAATAACGAAATGAATGATCCTCTTTCTCGTGAACGAATTATGTCTTTGACGATCCAGGCGATGAACGTGGAGTGACGCACATAATTTCTAGCTTTTACTGAAGTTGACATCAACGAACGCCGCTGAGTGGGACAGTTATCAATATGTACGGAGAAAGATAGCTAGATAATAGAGAAACGATTTACAATATAAGGATCTGGAGCGTGGATGTATATAGTAGCGGAGCGTCTCATAGTAAGGGAAGCGTTAGGAGACGAGAGCAATAAAAAAGAAAATAAAAAATATTCGGTGTGGTCTTAAGAGAGAGGAGAATGAAGAGACGAGATCTGAAAGGAATCTACTGATCATCACTGCAGGGTTGTTGAGTTCTTCTAGAAGTGTGGGGTTATAGTCTCGATCTAAACAACCGTGGCTGGACCGTTCTATGATCTACGTCTATGGGTTATCTTATTGAGTAACATAAGGCGCAGGACGCTCATCCGGCCAAGTCACACGAATCGATATGGAACAATTGCATTTACAGTTTAATGAAGTGAATGGCATACCTCGATACAGGATATGCGATTGACGTTCGGAGAAAGTTTTGGTGGGGGAATTTTACTTCTGGTCCTGTTGTGTGGGCGCAGAAGCACGTACGTAGACACTAGACGTTACATCTGTGCTATTAACATCATATTCGTATTATTAAATTCTTACTCGTCGTTGGAAAATACAACGTGTATAGAGGTAAGTGTTTTTTTCATTATTTGAGTTATTATGTATTGATTTTATTGTAGTTCATTGGTACTGAGGGTTTGTAAGTATATAGTGTCGGGATTAGTGATAGTAGTTCTATGTAGATGTAGGTGTTCGTGTGGTGTGTGGTGTGGTCTGAGATAGGAGTTGTATATGTTGTGATCGGGTTTAGTGTAATTTGGCTAGTGTTTGACATATGAATTAGGAAGATAGGAATCGTCGTGGGAAACAATCTATTTTTGTGATGATAGGATGTTCTGTTTAGAGTAATTTTTCGACACATACTTACGGTAGTGGTATTTTGGTGTGATCTACATATAGGATAGCTGCTAGTGTAATAATTATTCTGCTTGCTCATACATTTACTTCATCATATCTACCCTGTAATCAAGAGTTGTTATAATTAACTGCTTTGTCCATTCGATCAAGCAAATCTCGCGTTTGACCACTTTTGCGTATTAGAATGGTCAAAATTGACGACTTGGGAAACAGAGAGTGTTGACTTACAATAAAACAAACAAAATCCAACAACTAAACTCGCGCCCTCTCCCCCCCAAGAAATAATAATAATTAAAATAATAATAATTAATAATAATAATTAATAATAATAATGAATAATAATTAATAATGGATAATAATAATAATAACGAGTATGTTATGTGCGGCTATACACAAATTACCATAGCGCTTACATAGAATAGAAATTAGACATATATAAAAAATTACAGTGCAAGAGTACGTTTTAGATGCAGTTTAATGAACAACCCCACAGAAGAGTTACTTTCTTGTGTTGCCTGGATGTTAAAAGGGAATAATACCATCTCCTTAAAGAGTAAACTAAATCGTGTGCTAGTGGTGGCCATAATAAACACTGGAAGAAAATCAATAATCTGCTTTCTCTTGAACTGCACATGATGTTACAATTTGCATGTTGATTTTGTACGCGTAATTCTCCTCTGCGTGAATGCAAAATGAATATATCTTTATCATAGTATAACCTTTGAAAATGTCTTAATTTATCTTTACATCTTCATTGTTTGTTACAATGAAGATTTAACGTTAACCCTTCGAATTATTAGTCTGATTTTATGAATTTCAGATTCAAATGCGGAAAATTTACAAAAATTTTTTTTTACTCGATCGCTTCGGGCTGCGGCTCACCGACGCTAGCCGCACGCGACGTTGCGGGCCTGTGTACATGTCCTAACAGTCAATTCGTTAAGCAGTTGGCCCTTATATTGCGTTGAATCATGGGCAGTAGCGTGGCCAGCACGTTTGGTATTTGGGAGGGAGACAACCAAAATGAACTGACACACGACAAAAATATGATTTCGCTGACACACACAAAACACACACACACGACACAATACACACCAACACACGACACACACACACACACCACACACACACACAGCGATCACACACACGACACACACTTACTATTCACACGACACACCAAACACACAATATTTATTTATTATATATATATATATTATTATTACTACAGTGAGTAAGTCGCCAGAAAAAGAACCTGAGGATTGAATGAAGATTATTTCAATATCTATAACACAAGTATGAAAAATAAATTGTACCGATAATTGCGAAAGCATATTTTCTCCTCTTTCATTTTGCATTACTAGTCACAGAGATTCCCATTCCGCCATGTTCTGTGAGCAAAGACAATAAGAAGACACAGGTATAAAAATCATTTGCAGCGAGCAAATTTGGAAATTCAAACTTTCATGCTTGAAATGTATTCTGAAGTATTATTCGCACATTGAAGGGCACCATTGAAAAGGCTGATTTATCTTCTTTTTCATATGAGTACCAGTATTCGTTGAAAACAATAGTGCTTTCGATCAATAGAAAAGACAATTTGAAAATGTATGCTTGCTTTCAAAAATTTTCCAAATGCCATTCATTAAACAGTTTTCTGGAATTGGCAGCCAGCAAGCAAATTAATTACCATTGCGAACATGACTTGTCGGAGCTTATTGTGTGTCTCCGAGCCAAGATATATCTTGTGCAAAGTCAGTCCGTCGCGTAGTATCTTTGATTGTTTTGTTCGCTTCTAGTTCTGAAAAATTTATTCATTTAAAAAAATCACGCCTAAAAACAGGGGCGATCTTTTTAATGTTTACTTGTTCCCGACTTACATTAATCATTTTTTACGCCTGATCTGGTGTTCATATAAAAGATGAAAATGTGCTGAATTTTTACGTCATGCCTTTTGATTTTTCAAAAATAATAACATTCTACCATGAAAATGGATCAAAGATGGAATATGCGCGTTAAAGCAAAGGAAATTTTCGTAGCACCATATCCATTGTTTTAGTGCCAATTATGCCGTGATAATTTAATAAAAAGTAATGTAGTCAAAACTTAAAGAAGGATAGAGCTTTCACAATCCCATACCTAATTTATTTAAGTAAACTATTCATTATTGAGTGAGAATATTATTTTTGCGATGAAATCCGGTTCCTTATTTTCTGCGACACACTGTATATATTATATAATGATTATATAGTATATATCCGTCTGCTAGCAATCCTCATTCCTCACCCTGCAACAATTTCCAATATCAATGGGGACAACGTACCTATCAAATTCAGGCACACCGCCAGGCACCTCCTGTGCTCCATTCGTACGCGATACATCTTCATTGCGTACAATGGTAAGGAAAAATACCTTCCGTGGACAGAAATCCATCCCTCAACCGCGTTACTTGGAAAGAGTACATCGATGATATATTATTTTTACCTAGGCGACCACATCTCCCCGACTTTTAACAAACATTCCAAAACGAAACCAACTTCTTCCTCCACCCTACAGATTAAAGTTCACTTCGACACATCCTGATCAGAAGTCAACTTCTAGATACAACCGTCAAAATGGAAAATACAACAGAATATAAACCGATATCTACACTAAACCCAACAGACTCCCATGCTACCTTCCTCCCATCTCCTGCACACCCCTCACATCTTCAGAAAGTTATACCTGTAACAGCCTAGGCCCCTTTCGTGTAAATCGCCAACTGCTCACAAATCAACACCGACGACTCACATCTTAACACCATAACCGAGTATCACGTTTTCACAAACGCAATACGACCGATACTTACCAGAACAATCGATCGCCGTCCCGCAAATACCACCTCGAAAGAGCTACTTTGAAAAACGGTCAAACGCTCCCCACTTCGTCCCGAACCCCCTCAGCAGTCGACAAACGATGCTCACAACAGCGAAAACTCCTTTGGCACCACGCATCATCAAAAAACACAACGCACACACTATCCATATAACAAAAACAAGCTTCAAGCCCGTCTCCCAAGATCCCTCCATGCGTGCCTTTGTGAGAACGCGCACACTCCGCGATCCTGCCTTGACGAAGAGCACGCGACCCCACTCCCAACACACCACAAGACACAGATAAAAGACGACGAACAACGGCGACAACAACTAACAACAACAACAACAACGCTTACGTAACTGCAACATCAAAACGATGTATATGCACCACTACACAATGGAGGATGACAACATACAATAGCACAGTAACCGGCAAAACGATATACCTATCAATTCCCAACTTGACTGCTAAAATCTGAATGGATTATATACCTCAAGTCACATGCAAGAAAAGTGCCACAACAATATGCGTCGGGAAAACAGAAAACACCACTCACACCAGCATTCAGCAACAACTTAGATCAGAAATTCGCAATACAACTCAACAACCAATCACAAGTACTAAGATCATCCCCTATGGTCCCATTTCACCTCCCTGACCATACAATCAATGATGTCACGATCATGGCCAATAGAACAGATAAACAGCAAATACCGTTCAATTATCTTACACAAGAATCATACTGGATTACCACTCTTACGCCACCTTTGCCCCCATACGAGATAATGTCGACAATTAAGAGGCCAATGGATCTCATAACTATTACCTCCCTATACTTCACGATCACCTCACTACATATCCCACACCGACATGGACGCCTATTGGCAGATTTATGGGGTAACTATTTCCTGCATTTTTCAACTCAATTACTTATTCGAATATACCTCTATATTTATGTTTGTTATATTCATATACTAAGTATACGAGGTTATTATAATAAAGATCTGAACATTAGTATATTTTTCACGTACAATTTAAGCACCATGCGACTGGATTCACTGGTTGTTATTTTCTTATCAGTTACAGATTAGTACAATACTTAACGCTGCAAAAAATACTAATATTACTTTACTTTATCTTAATTTACTTTTCTATCACTGATTCTTAGCACTTTAAAGCAGTTCGGCATTTGATTATTTGACGATTTCATTATGACTATAATGATATGATAATGTCTCATGACGCTGATATTTAATATATACAATATGGAATTTATACGATACTACATAGAATTTTCGTATACATCAACTACACAGATGATGTCAAAGACTAGGGATTAGTCAGAGCGTTATTTAACCAACTTTTATATTATCATGAAGAATATGCGATGCATAAATAACTTGAAATGTCGAGGGTGGTGAAATTATGATGGAATATGAATGCAGATATACGATATTATATGAATTTTATTACACGATAGACTAGCGCGATGTATTAATAGTAGCGAATTGATGTTATTTCACTAATCTCTGGTCATTATTATGACAATTATATGAAGATCATGATAATTAATCAAAAATGGGCTTATCGGTGTGAATCTATATCGAATAATGAGATAAATGAATTATACGATTTATCATGATTCATTATTTACTATAAAATTACCACGAATGAAGATTACTATGGTAATTAGAATTATATTTCACATTAACCTTTGATAATAATTAATGAGTAATTATCGACTAATCAAAATGTTCATGATTGTGTACTTATATCGAATATGAATGAGATGTCACTTCCATCACGGTTGATATGAGATACTATGAAGCTCTTATTATAACATGAATTACACTAAGCGATCTTCGAATATTATTTCACTGACCTTTGAGTTATTTAAAGAATAAATTGATTGATAATAAAATGTTACAAACTACCATGAAATTGATACCAGTATATTCCAATCAAAACCTCCATTCATCAATATTATGAAAAAATATCACACAGGACATGTAACGTTGGAATAATAACTATTATGTATCATTCAGTACATGTATAATTATGCCTCTAAGTTTATTAATACATGAATCATATGATAATTTCTTCAAATTGCCAGAGCCTCATTCCTATATCTTCCAATCCAAAATTGACAGGATCCCCAAGTGACACACCCCCAGTCGCA
>JZLH01S0008085.1:0-12510 GCA_001188425.1 Eucidaris tribuloides
GGTAAAATTCCATTGCACGAGTGCATAATAGAAATGTTGTTGGTGGATAAGAATCGATTCTAAGCGGTTAGGATCGATCACAAATTTAAAAAAAAACCGTTGCGAAACTGAGTCAGAAGATAAATAATTCCCTTTTATCCCCTGGGACCTGTATCGAGTGAATTTTGTAGTTTCATTAATAATCGTTATGAGCTTGGCGCTCTTCGAATTGGCAACGTTGTGTGACCTCACGGTGAACTTTTCACTGGCTGCCAGCTTCAGCCCGGTCAGTTCAACGCTGTTGTTGGTGTTCTGCGGTGTTCTTGTATTGTAAATTCTTGCTCTTACAAGTTACATTAGCACCCGACTACCAATTATTCATGTAGCAACAATTCTTGTACAGAAACTTTGATTTTGAACACTGTATGCTTTTATAATTTACAGTAATACTGCATATTTTACTCGAAAAATTACAAGATATACATCAAATTAGCCTTTTTTGCATATTTTTCTAGTTGGTTTTACCAGTCTAGGTGCATCCAGGTGGGAGAGAACAGTACCCGGAACAGCCAAATATTGAATTCCTCAGACATGAATCAGGTGCGTCTCATTACTCCACCTTTCATTTCCGTCTGGTGTATACACAAAGTATTGTCTTCTGACGTTTTTGTGATGTGAAACATTTTACATGATCCTTGAACAGCAATTGGTACAAACATTCTAAAAAAAAAGGTGAAATATTAATCAGGGACTCCCTCTTGGACACCATTCACTTCGTCCCCTCACCATATGGTGAAGGAATATATCCACAAATAATCCACCCAAATATCCCACAGAATGTTATAGGCTATAGCCCTTCATGAAACAGCCTATACAATTTATGAACATAATGCGTTATTTTGCAAACGAATCAAAGCAAAGGGTAAATTTAGAATAAAACAAAATACTTCCAGTAGTGTAGTAACTCGTAGTGGTTAAAATCCTGCATGTTTAGATTTTTAATTAGGTGTATATTCAAATTCAAATTTATTGTCCATCAAGGATATGTTTTGTTATATAATACATATAATGATTTGTAATACTGCAGTAACTTAATATTATACAAAAATACAAAGTCATTTACAAAACAAAATTAAAGGCAAGGTTCACCCTGACGTTAAGTTTGTTTTAATAACAGCAGAATAATGAGAAAATCACATTAATGAAAGTTTGGCTAAAATCCTCCAAAGAATAACAGAGTTATGACGGTTTAAAGATTTAATTTTGTGACGTCACATGCGAGCAGCTCCCTATATGTCATGTAACATAAATTCTATAAAAGTGCCTTTTTCTCAAAAATTTGAAAGGTATTTTGCCTGAGCATGCAATATATTATCATGAACGTTATTTCATATAGGCTCCTGTGAAAAAAAAGAATCAATTATTATTAACCCATAAAAATGGCAATTTATGGAATTTATTTTTACATGACATAAAGGGAGCTACTCGCATGTGACGTCACAAAATTAAAACTATAAACCTTCATAACTCGGTTATTCTTTGGCGGATTTTCGCCAAACTTTCACTAATATGTTTCTCTCATTATTCTGCTTTTATTTAAACCAACTTAACGTCAGGGTGAACCTTGACTTCAATGATTTGCTTGTTGCCTTAGTCGTATATCGTATGTTTTGTATGTTATTAAAATACCCCCGTGATCCCCAACACCCCGGCGATCTGCGACTGAGATCAAGAAGACAAGAACTCCTGCATGTCATGTCACGATATCGACGAAATTATGTGGGTACTGGGTACGGTGTGAAATATATGGAGCTGTCAAACCATCGAACATTATAATCATAATTGCATTAATTGCAATCGCAGACTACAGCCATAAGCTACAATTTGAAGTTGCTCACTGATTTGTGTGAAGGACTGAAGGTTACTTAAAACCGAAAAGTAAGTTCTGTACATGTATATACAACACCGAAACGTAATATTTACAGAAGGGTGCATAACGGATGGATTGGACGTAAATTAAATTGTGAAGTTAGGGCTTTATCATTAAAGTTTGAATACGGCAAAAACTAGAGCTGCAGATACCTCCGTCCAAGTCCCCACCCAATTACCTTGAAAATAATGTTTGAAGATGTCGGCTAAGTTGCAGTTTTTTGACATCATACACCTTTTTTTATCATTGATCCTAATGAAATACTGTACTTGTTAGACCATGGTGCCCCCTGATCGCTACAAGGATCATCGTGCGCCACTTCATTAACTACAATAAACAATTTAAATGTTTCTACAATGATTAAAACTTCTGGGGGGGGGGGGGTTATGTGTGTGTTTTGCTTGACATTGACCTTGATACCTGACCTATATGACCTTAAAGGCAAGGTTCACCCTGACATTAAGTTGGTTTTAATGAAAGCAGAAAAATGAGAGAAACATATTAATGAAAGTTTGGCGAAAATCCACCAAAGAATAACAGAGTTATGAAGTTTCAAAGTTTTAAGTTTGTGCGGACGTCACATGCGAGCAGCTCCCCATATGTCACATAATATAAATTCAATAAATTTCAAGTTTTTAATAGTTCATGATAATTGAATGCGGTTTTTTCATAGTTGCATGTATGAAATAATGTTTCTGATAATATATTGAATGCACAGGTAAAATTATTTTCAAATTTCTGAGAAAACGGCACTTTTATGGAATTTATATCACATGACATATGGGGAGCTGCTCGCATGTGACGTCACAAATTTAAAACTTTGAAACTTCATAACTCTGTTATTCCTTGGTGGATTTTCGCCAAACTTTCATTAATATGTTTCTCTCATTGTTCTGCTTTTATTAAAACCAACTCAATTTCAGGGTGAACCTTGCCTTTAAGCATTGAGCATTTTCCTTTTTGAAATTATATGTAAAACTGTGCTTGTGAGACTGTTAAAAACAAACAAATAAACACTGCACATACAAATTTCAACTCGCATTATCACAATACCTCCTTCAACTTCGAACTGGCCGCGGAGGTACCAAAAGTAGATTCTCTATCACAAGGCCACTTAAGCAGAATTTTTGCGGGGGGAGGGGCGGGTTGGGCAAAACCCTTATTTACTGATCAAACTACTGAGTTAAAAATAAGAGGAAAAAATAGGATTTTAAAATTACTAGGGGAACTGCCCCCTGCCCCTCCCCCGCTATACGACCATGCTCTCTCATCAAACTCTGAAGAACTTCTTTTTTTAAACAGTGATTGAGGACCGAGTACAGCGTGTCTCAAAAAAAATGTGCAAGTGAAAAGTGCCCTCTTTGGCATTTAGTTGTGACATGCATGATGTCAACGTCAAGGGCAAAGTCTGAGATTTCAAATGCCGTTTGTTTTGTTCAGTTTGCTTGTTTTAATCATGATATGTTTAGTTAACAACAAAAGGGTGAAATTACAATAGTGCCACTTTACTCACTCACGGTGACCGCCCAGCTCCAAAACAGCAAAAAGTCGCAGATTATTATTCTCTGTAATAGACCAAAATGTGATGTCATTTGGGTTGATCAACTCAAATTTTAAAAGTTTGTCTTATCTGAAAGAATCCTTTTTTTTCCCTACGGTCAAAATTTGGTGGCTTAAAACGAGACTGATAGTGAGATATTGGCAGTTTTTCCGGACCACATTTTTTCGGACATGACTGTGCTTCCGCCTGGCGCACCTGAGTGAATGTAATCTTTAAATCCTCTTTTCTCCCTTTTCTCTGAAACTGCACCTCCTAACTCTCTCTTATTTCAATCATATTTTCAATGGGTTAGGATGGTCCAATTTTAACAAGTTATATATAATTTTAAAGCTAAGAGCTTGCTCTTTAAAAGTATGAAGAAAAATGCAAATTTATTTTGGCCTACTTTTTGTGGGTTTTGAGCTGGGTATAGCACAATTGTGATTTTACCCTTTCGTTTGTAAATATACACATCTCAAGATTAAAACCAGCAAATTGAACGGAACTAACAGTATTTGAAAGCTAAGACTATGCTTTTGATGTTGATATAAGCATCATGTCACAAAAGTATTTAAAGAGGGCACTTTTCACTTGCACAATTTTTTAAAGACATGCTGTATAAGGATGTCGAACAGATGATAAAAAATAGCTGTAAACGTTGAACGTTATCAAGTCTTAGCTCATGCATTTTCATTTTTCTTTCCCATTCTTCTTCCTTTTGTTGGGAGGGGGCAAAAACGTTAGAATTGTCATTTCCACAACATGGGGTACACGTGTACCTTCCTTTTTTTCATTGATATCTTTATTTCATTTTTGTTTTACCCGTGATCTACTTGCCATTGCCGATCAACGGGGGGGGGGGTGGGGCTGGGGGATCACCGTCCCATGGCCTCTAGGCTACTCCACTGACTTCTATGTATTGAAGTTGCTTTCCGCAAGCAACACTTAAAGGGATTGTGTAACAATGTTTCCAGTTTAAAAAATCTGAGCTACATGATCCCCCATGCTACTAGTGTCTTTGATACGGTCTAAAAATGAAGCCCTGAAAAAATTGCAGTGTAAAACAATCATTAAGTGCTTTAAAAAAGTGAAAATCATTGAGAGACCATTCCAGCTTTTCTCCATAGACTGCTGTGTTGCAGAATTTCCTATCGCCCGATATAAAATTAATGTGCCAATTTGTATCTGCACATATTGTACTAGTGACAGCATAACTGTCCAAACTTTTGTGTTCTAGGGTGTTTATTTGTCCATTCAAACACTGTCAGATATGTCAGATAGCAAAGTTCGAAAAATTTTTAAACGGGTCTTCCACAGTGTTATATAGTGTCTTTAATATGAGATAACATTTTGATATTGACACGATTTTCCTTTCGCATACCGTTGAAGCAAACTGAGATCATGGGCGTAGGCGGTTTAGGCATGGCGAGGGCACATCTTGGGAGGTGGAACGGGGAGTGCACATCTCTAGGGAGTGGGAACTAAAGTTAGAAAAGCAGCTTGAAAGCAGAAAGGTGGTGCAAATTTCTTTTTGCTTGCAGGGCAGAACTCCTCTGCTTCAGCGAGGTGGGGGGGGGGATCACGTGGGCACCCGGTGCACTCCGCAGCCACACCCTTGTTTTTTTGTTTGGGGTTTTTTTTTCTTACTTTCTTATATTTTATTTTATTTTTTCTATCCTTTTTTTTTTTTTTGCTATAGGGGAACTCCTATGGCTCTGCAGGGGCTGGGGGATGGGGGTGCACGTGCACCCAGTGCACCCCCCCCCCGCCTATGTCCTCAGATAATCTATTCGCGCGCGAAGCACGCAGCGAAAAATCAAATTGGATATAAGATTAACAAGTCTTAGCTTCATGATTATTTTAATTTTACTTTCACACTGTTCTTACTTTTTTTTTGGGGGGGGGGGCAAGGGGGAAGGGGGTACCAATTAAAGGTAAATGACATGATTGGGGGTACTAGTTCTCAACTTGGGCTGAAAATCAAGTAAACTATGCAAGGATTCTCTTGTGAAAAATCTTGTAGTCAAACGTTGACTCATTCTAAAATACCTAATGTCAATATCCCTCGTGGCAGCAAACCTGCTGTGTGGCTCTCTATGGGTCTTATTTTTATCGTTCCCCGATAAAATTAAAATACCAGTATGTTCATGCTTGATCCTCCAGCTGGGAGATCCACTCCAGCTCGAGTACAGTTGGTATACATTTTAACTCATTTGGTTCTTGAGGTAGTTTCAAGTGTTCCCAATCATGTCACTAACCTTTAACCTAATGACAATCAGACAATGTAACTATTAGCTGTCTACTTGCTTGTTTTCATCTTTTATTTTTTTTTTATTGTAATCTAATCTAGTGCTTTTGGTGCCAAATTACAACAAAGACCGGCTTATGCAATCAGTCAGTATCTTCAATCATTACTTTCTCATCACTCTCTAGTACATCGGCGCAGATGGCGCACCATAAGCAATTACATGTAGACTAGATCGATCAGAAAAAAAAAAATTGAAGTCGAAAACATGGTAACTTCCTGTGTGCACCATGTGCAGCTAGCTGCCAGAAACGGGATCAAATTAGTGCACAAGCTTACATCAAATGTCAATTTTCAGCTATTTGCGAGGAGGAGAGATGTGGAGAGAACTGACTGGGTGCTAAAAAGTGGCTCGGCGGTATTTGTTGTGAGCGAACATCGGGATGAAACACTACCGGAGCCTGCTCTACAAAACGCCGGTAACACCGGGGATGGACATCTTGTGCAACACCGTACTGCAACAGCGACGGGCGTTACATCATCAGAGGCGCGGCTGGCCGCCGCGGCCGCTAGAACCCTTTACCAACGAAATGAGATTGGATTCATTTCCCCTCCACTTTCCAAAACTGATCTAGATTTAAGTTTACCGAATGATGCACTGGGGAATATAGATACTGTTTGCAATGTAGCTTTTGAAGTGTGTAATGTAGAGGCGACCGTTAAAAGAGCTCAACAATCCGG
Organism: Eucidaris tribuloides; assembly: GCA_001188425.1. Taxonomy (NCBI): domain Eukaryota; kingdom Metazoa; phylum Echinodermata; class Echinoidea; order Cidaroida; family Cidaridae; genus Eucidaris; species Eucidaris tribuloides. Next base: position 6,436 of record JZLH01S0008085.1, read on the forward strand.
AGCCAAAATCTTGAGAGAGCCGGTGGTAATCCATGATTCCGATGGCTGTGTAACTGTAGCCGTAGTGAAATCGTGTGTTGGAAATGTTGTACATACGATTCTGGACACAACGCAATACAGGGGCATATTTCTTCCTGGGTTTACTGAAATTTCTCACCAGTGCAATGATAATAGTCTTTCCTCAAATGGCGTAGAAGCTGATTGTGAACAAGTTACAGAAGCTGATAAAATATCCTGCAGCAGTAGGGAAGAGAAAGTAACTCACTTTGATCATGTGACATTTGCAGTACCAACTGGCACATCGAATGAAGTGTTGGGCTGGTATGAACATTGCTTTGGAATGACGAGGTTTTGGCTGGACAGGTATTAAATAAATTCAAATAACATGAATAAATTGATTGTTTTCTTCAACAGGGATTGATGCAGTTAGGACATAGAAAATTGTTCACATGGATTTTCTTAAGAATGTATCAAGGAGATCCTATTACCATTTTGCAACTTTAGATAGATACGCTGTCAGTGTCAAGTGATGAAGCCGGATCATGTTTTCTCTGTATCAGGGGAACTTGTCGATGCCGACAGTTCCGAGTCACCAGGCCGCTGAAAAAATATTGTTCCCATAGACTTTATACACGTCACTCAGTCCGAGATCAAGGCCGGCTTCGACTCCATCTCTTTTTTTTTTTATGCTGTGCAATTAAGGTCGTTTGTTATTGCATATCTGTCAATGCACCTCAGTTTTAATACCTGATTAACATCTCATGAGCATCTACATGTATGATTCTTTTTTTTTCCCCCATCCCAATAAGGTAGATAAAAAAATCCTGATCAGGCTCAGCTTAGTCTTACTCAGTCTGATCTCTGACTCATTCCAAAAATATATACATGTAATTTTTAAAATTAAATCTGCAGGGACTGAAATAGATGTAACCAGAATAAACAAACTAGATATGTTTTTAGTACTAGATTTTCCTGGGCCTTACACTTATGTGGCTCCATTTATGTAGCAAAATATAATTCTTATTATCTGAGACTGGGAAGCTTGTTTTGTAACTCGCACCTGTCCTGTTAATCTTGTTTTCTGTTATTTCCCTCAAATTGAATATTGGTCTCTTTGTCCACTTTATGATCATCCCCTTTTGCATTTTTTGACAGCATGTACCTGTGCGAATCAAATATGGTAGTAAAGAAATACAGGTACATGTATCTCCAGGTGGACCCTTTTTATCAATTATGCAGGTTTGCATTCTTTGTACCATATAACTCACTAAATCTTTAATTTGTTGTTTTTGATTTGTCTGTGCAGAAATGAGGATAAATCTGAAGGATTTCTTGTTCGCGGAAGTAACGTTGGACTGCGTATGAAAGCAATGGAGTACTGGAGGTGTGCGGAGACTGGGCTCACGTTTCCCAATCCACCCGGGCCCGATGAGAAACAGAGAGTGATGTTTGTTGTGGGCGAGGCATTGCCCAATCAGGGTGAGTTGAGGGGTGCTAAGGATCCTGCAACACCTATCATTTTATTTTTATGTTTTTATTTTTTTTTAGGCGGGAGAAGGCCATCTTTAAAAGGGAATTCAGTTACAGGCTGATAGCAACTTACTTTGAAAAGAAGCAGAAAAGTCATGGAAACACAGATCCGTAAAAATTTGAGAAAACTCTGACAAAATGATAATTATGAAATGTTTTTGAAAAAAAAAATTAGATCAGTAGTACATACAGGTTTTCTTGTTATGCAAGGGATTAACAACAGTGAATGTGAATAAGCCGTTCATTAAGTCACTCCATCTCCTGAACCAGGGGTTCTTAAACTGCGGCACGCGTGCCACTTTTGGCACATCGGGCCTTCCAAAGTGGCGCATTGAAGCTACTACGAAAAAAAAGTAATAAATTGTGTAATTTCTTTGAATTTGTTTATATGCTGTTCATTTTGATTAAAGCCATTCTGACCCTCTTAAAAGGCCTCGTATTTAAAAACTTTGGAGGGCTCAGCCCCCCCCCCCCCCACCCCTCCGGACCCCATGCCGCGACGCTGCGCTCGTTTCGCATGTTGGATAGTGGCGCAGTACCAATTCTCAACAACAAATATGGCACTTAAACGATAATAATTGAGAACCCATGTCCTAAACTGTTCAAAGCCATTTCAAAGAAAGGACCAGTAACTTTATTTTATAGGTCTGACACTAATCTCATATTATCCGAGTATTAAGCACAGGCAGTATGCATGAACCAGTGTTGAGTCTCGAGACTGGTCTTGGTCTCGAGACCAGTCTCGAGACCAGCATGCTCTTTCTTGGTCTCGGTCTCGGTCTCGAACCCTCTGGTCTTGGTCTTGGTCTTGGTCTCGAGCCTTCTGGTCTCGGATTTTTTGGCCGAGACCAGCCCAAGACCAGCAACTAATATGATTTTACATGAAAATCTTTATTGTTGTACATGTACAAACTGCAATTTTGCGACATGTATATAGGGCTTTCAAACATGCCGAGTGCGTTCAAACATAGATCTTCTACACATAGATCTATATGAGGACCGGCAATGGTGGGTTCTCTGATGCACTATATTCTGGTCGTTCCTCTTAGAAAACAAAAGAAGAAGTATGGAATGACCATTCAAACATAGAAAAAGTAACGGAAGAGAAAGTAACAAAGAAAGACGGAAAGAAAGAAAAGCGGAGAGATTGGAAGAATAGAGAGTCAGACGATAGAAAGAAAAAATAATGGGAAATAATAAAAGAAAGAAGACTGAAAACAGAAGAAAAACAGAAAAAGAAGATTGACATCAAAATCAAGATAGCAGGAAAAGAAATTTTAAAACAGATAGAAAGAAGGAAAAAAGACATCACAAATGAAAGAAGAGAAGAAGAAAGAAAGAAAGAAAGACGAAGAAGAAAAAAAACATCTCGAAATAAGAAGAGAAAGAAAGAGAACAAAAAAACAGAAAAGAGAAAAAAAGGATAAATGAAAAAAAGAGAAAGGAATGAGACATCGAATGATGTAGAATGAAAGAAAATGAATAAGAATATAAAGAGTAAAAGAATGAAACAAAAAAGACAAATAAAGAAAAGGAAAAGCTAGAAGAAAGAAAAAAAAAAAATGAAAGATTGCAAATAGAAAGGAATAAAACAAGAAAAGAAAGAGAATGAATGTAAGGTAGACCAAAGTACGAAAACGGAAGAAATATAGAAAGAAGGAAGGAAAAATGAATTTAATGAAAACAGGAAGAAGAGGAAAAGATAGAGATCAAAAAAATAAGCAAGAAGAGACAAAAAGAAAGGATGAAGTGAAGAAAAAGAAAGTATGGGAAAGAGGCAGAAACAAAAAATCAAAAGATTAATAAATAAAAGAGAAAAGAAAGAAAGAAAGGAAAGGGTAGATTGAAATAAAAAAAAAACGCATAAAAGAAATACAAGTAGAAAGGAATAAAACAGAAAAATAAAAGAAAGAGAATGAATGAAAAAAGTGAGATAAAAGGAAGAAAGATATAGAAATGTATTAGAAAATAACAAGAAAATAAAGAATGAATGAAGAAAAAACATGAATGAATGAAAGAAATAAGATTATTAACAACACTTTATTTTCTTCATCTGATCTGTATTTCAGTAGCTCAGGCAAATATGCTCATGGGAAAAAGTGTTCTTTTCAATTTGAAATAGTTTCTCAGTCGTTTGTGCAATTTGTAGCTGTCATAATTGACTCGTAGTCGTAAGCCTGTTTTGTGTTAAACTTTGGGAGGCGTTTTACATGTAAGTGACAAATGAAACAATGACAATATAATTTTTGATTTTCTTCATTAACTGTTAGTTTTATTAAAAAAATTAAAAATCCTGTTACAGACTGGTTGCAATGTGTAAGCAGTAAGCAGTCAATGCCAAGTAACAAAGTTGCGTTATCCTCAAAACGTGTACAAATTAGTGTAAATTGAAACGTTGGTCTTGGTCTTGGTCTTGGTCTCGGAAAGTGCTGGTCTTGGTCTCGGACTTCTGGTCTTGGTCTCGAACCTCTTTTCTTGGTCTTGATCTTGGTCTCAGGCAGTTTGGTCTTGGTCTTGGTCTTGGTCTCGGATGGCCTGGTCTTGACTACAACACTGGCATGAACGCAGAATAAATTAAGAAACCCCCCCCCCCCACCCACACACACATACATAAGTGAGTAGGCCCCTAAATGCAATTTTAAGTTTAATGTGAATCATTCAAACAGAAGTTATATCTGGACATGCCATAAATTACTTGGGCTGCCTTCATAAGTAGTATCCAGCAATGAAAATGTCATTGCTGGTGAATGACCTAGTTTAAGACTGCACCAGTGTATCTCCAGATAACATACATTAGAAGTGTAAATTAGAGCTGTGTGCTTGTGTGGCCTGTGTTGAAAGGGTAATTAAGAAAACCATAAAAGATTTCTTCAATTTAAAGTATAGTTTTGAGCTGAAAAACTGTACCGAAAATAAAATTGTCAAAATTTTTGATATTGAGTTGCTCCTTTCAACTTTAATATCCAGGTCCCAACCAGGTGGAGACATTTATTGAGCAGCATGGTGGACCTGGCATCCAGCATGTCGCCCTCTATACGTCGGACATCCAGCACACCGTGGATACACTCAGAAGGAAGGGCTTGGCTTTCATGGAACCCCCTGCAGCATACTACACAGAGGTACGCAAGTACAAGGACTGGAAAGTTCACAGGTGGACTGAAGAGCTATGCGTCAGCCACAAAACTGGTTGTGCATTAAACGCAACCCTTTTTGATACTAACTACGTTGTGTTCAGATGTACATATTTCCTTGTGCTGTTGGAAATAATTTTACATTCACAGTTGAGATTTATGAAAAGGCCATTTTCGGAATATTTTTGATGGCAAAGACTTGCCTTCCCAGACATGGGTCAGCATTTTGAAGACATAAAATGCTGAAAGATCTACCCAAATGAGGTTCACTGTTGAGAATACACTTCATTAAGTTATTGGGTTAAGAGAAACTGGAAAGAATCTCAGAAGAGCATTAAACCAGCCCAGAAAGATGACCACTGTCTGGAAAGGCAAGTCTCATGTATTTTAAGTTGACGCTCCAAAATGCTTGCTCGAATCTTAAGTTTTCTTGCCCTGGGCCATTGGGCAAGCACTTATGTGGCACCCTGGTCAAAGGTCAATGAACTGTGCTCCAAAGTGCCATCAGTGAATCTGAAGAAACAGTAACCAAGCAAGATATCAACTTGCAACCATTTATGAACCTTTGAGCTAGCACATAGCAGTAATATTTTGTCTCTGTTTATATCAGGTCGGCAAACTCCAAGAGATATTGAGGGCCGGAAAAGATCTTGATGTTCTGAAGAAATTAGGAATTCTACTGGATGTAGAGGATTTCCAAGATGAAGATGGTAATGAAGATACAGACAAACTAAGGTAATACTAATAACAAGAGCGATGTAGAGTGATAATTATTCTGCGATATCTGGTTACATTCAAATATTACTGAAGAATTTACAGAAAGAAAACAATCAAGTTTGAGAAAATTTGGCCCAATAATTCAACAGTTAAATTGATTTTCAAAAGATTTCATTCAATTCTTGTTGTAATAAACTTGGGTGGAAGGCAACCTCCTATCCGTCACAAAACTGCATGTTGTACGAACAAAAGCCGAAATCATAATGCCCGCCAAACGTACGGCATACCCTACTAAACCCATCACTGAATTAGGCGTGGCACATAACTTCAAGCTTCACTGCATAGACAGCCCGATAAACGTATAAATAGCCCCCCCCCCCTTGACAAAGTTCGTGACCATTCCGCCGTGCGAAATTTTTTGACTATGTCGCTCGCTGACTTTTTACTTTCAAGTGTTGCGCATCTTTTGAGACCAAATTCGCGACGTCCAGGTACACGGTTCCGGAGTTACGCAACTTTTCGTACTTGCATGTCACACCAAAAATCGCTCAAAAACATGAAATCGTGTGTTATTTCAATGCAAATTGTGTTTTCAGCCCAAATTCATAAATGTATAATTATTTTTACCTTTACTGATTGAAATTAACTAATTTTATGCTGTTTATGATCGCAAAAGTGTCCCCGAAAAATTTCATCG